>JAZGTJ010009064.1:0-19961 GCA_036877575.1 Botia almorhae | reverse complement strand
GACATTTCTCACTGCGGTTCCTTCAAAACAACCCTGAAATTTTTAATAGGACACAGTTTTAAAATAAACAAATAAATGAACTGAGGGGTTTACGCCCTTTTTTCGTCACTTTTCACAGGCGTCTGTCCTAAATCTGAACGCTCTTTGCCCGTGCAAAACTCACTGCCACAATTATAGGGTCTGGTGGATATCTCTCTCTCTCTCTCTTTCTCTCTAAATATATATATATATATATATATATATGGGATTGTGTTTCTGTTAAGGATGCAAACGATGCTCCATATAAATAAGCCAAAAGTTAACAGATTCCTCCCCAACAAGCCACAATTAGATGTGTGTTATTTTGCGATAAGCAGCATTTCAGAGTGAACACAATCAGCGCTTGGGTTCACATCGCCCAAGGTTAACGCCAATCAAAGAAAACTACCTGGATCAGGTTGAGTGAAATGTTATGATCTCCAGCGTCAAGAAAAACGCATAACATCAATAATCATTTTCATTTACATGAGTGTTTTTTTCAAAGCTTTTTCCTTTTAAGCAAGCTCGCCGTAATGAAGCACTTGTGTATTGATTCGACGCGGGGTGATGAGGACAGCTGTTCCCACGGCAACGAACCTGAGTCGGTCCATCAGTCAGCTTGGCGGCAACAGACCTCTGGCTTCTTAAAATAAAATAAAAAAACGATGAAAAAAAACTACCCTTCATTGATTTCCTCCAATCAGAACTGTGTTTGAATTATGCAAAGAAACCCTTCCAGACAGTGAGCTACAATAAAATATTTATCCTCCATATATAAACCTTCCGTGGTGCTTGTTAGCGTAAGCACGGTCAACTCGTTAGAGTTCACGCTCCCGTTTGGAATTAGTGTGCGAGGGAGATTTCCCATGATGCTCTGCTGCTCTTCTAAATCAAATTGTGATTTGCATGCCAGATTTACAGAAACACGTTTAATTGAAGAGGGATTTCAGTTCCAATTTTGTCTTGTATCTTTGACTCGACGCTTCGAGTTTAAACGAAAGGTGAATCTGAATCTGAAACGGCTACTTGAAATTCAACAGTTTGACTGTTCATTAAAACACACATCGCTGGCCCGGCCTTACTTCACATTTGGCCTCTCTCAAGTTCCCCGGTACATATTAAGTAAACGGGAGAATGTCGGTTTTGACACCCTTGCTATGCCTCCCGCAGACTCATTTCCCCCGTCAAGTTGCGACTTTGTAATAAAATGCCCGAGACATAAAAGAACACGCTAATGCAAAGCATTCACCATAACATATAGCGCAGAAAGAAAAAGACAATTACTTCTGAAGACGAAAGGCAGAAAAGGAAGAGAAATGGGCCTTACAAACGAGTTACAAATAATCCGCATTTTTCAGCGATGGCACGCTAAACGAGACGCGCCTTTGCTTCCGCAGCGGAGGCTGGGCGAGGGGAAAAAAGACATGCTGTCACATTAATTACTTTTCCACGTTAAAAGAAAACGGTAATGAATTTCCTTCCCTATCCCAGAGTGTGTCTCGCGCGAGCGGTCAGTGATTCATTCTCTGCCTCTCTCTTTCTCATTAAGCCGAGGGAGGCGGCGCGTTCCCGGCCCGGACTGGAAGACTGGCTTCAATTACACCTGCTGCTGGGTCCTGCTACGCTAGCTAATGGGACTCAGCTTGGCTCCTGTCAGCCTCAGCGCTGGCCGGCAAAAATCTTCATTTAACTCATCAAACAGGCTTCGCGCTGCGTTCAGCCCGGACCGGCTTTTCTCTGTTGCTTCTTCGTTTTCCCTGTTTGATTTGCTTGGCCCGTACATCACTGCCCCCGCCCCGCCCCCACCCCTACTCTTCCTTCACAGGGTTGCGTTGAAAAGCTCATCACATAGAGACTCCAAAAACACAATTAATACATAGGCTTGGCTCCTGCTGTACTGTTAAGCCAAAATTGCTGTCATTTCCCTCTGTTGACTCCCTCTGGAATTGAACTTGTTAAATTGTATTTACTTGTAAAGGGCCTTTCATTGAGTTTCCTGAGAGCGGTTTCTCTCCAGCATCAATATTTTTTTTTCTCCCCATCTTTAAATTGAATTCAGGGCCTCTGCACTGAACCACTCAGCGGTTGTTGAGTGACCGAACTGTCAAGTGCCAGAATTAATAGTTCTGCATATCTAAAAATACAATCGGAGTAAAAGAAACACGGCAAATGGTTGGCATGGATTGGCTGGAATGAATTAAACGCAAGTACGAAGAATTCCATCTATATCAGAGGAAAACAAGGAATGAAACCTAAGAGACACCGAACTCACCTGGAGGTCTGTGGTGTGTTGGGAAGACCAAGGGGAGGAATTACAGAAGGAGCAGATGTCCGGAAGCATTCAGGAACCACAGGAGATGTGGCCATATCCTTCCTGCTAATGGAGATCTCTACAGGGAGGAAATGAAGGATACTTGAAAGGAAGTCATGTGGATTTCCAGTGAAGAATCGCTTACTCAAACTTTTCTTATATACATTTACAAACATACCTTGGGAGACCTTGCGTGCAGGTTCCTGGGTATTTGCTTCGAGCTCCTGTGACCGGTTTGGATTTAAAGGGTGCTGAACACTCGCCCGCAGAGTCTGTGATTCTGCCTCTCTTACTTCACTGCTGAATAAAAGACAGAGGAGGAAATAAACAGGTCTATATTTAAATATATTATTTTATTATTATTCAATATAAAATTTATTATTTAGAGTCTGTCCGAAATGAGTTTTACCTGTGTGCTTGGTCCACAACAAAACTGGACTGTGGACCTTTGTAAAAACTGCTGGTTCCATTTTGATGTTTCTCAAAATCTGTCGTTTGCTGAAGCCTTTGAAAGAGTAGGCAAAGGGAAGATGCATTAATAAAACAATTCTCTACAAAGGAACATCCACTATTGTTAAACCATAAACGCAAACGGCCCACGGCAGACTCATACTTGCTGTAGTGAAGGTAAGACTGGCGAAGCTGTTGGTTTTGCAGCAAAAGTTTCTCTTCTTGTAAAGCCAGTCGAGCTTGAATTCTCTCTCTCTCCTCCTCCAGCTGTTTCTTCTGCAGAAGAAGACCTTGTCGTTTCTCCTCCCAGTTCTCCCCACCCAAAGGGGCCGCTTGTTCGATTTGATCCACGCTACGCAAGCTGCTGTTAACCCCACTGTGGCACTGATGAGAAACCTTGGGTTCAGGACCAGCACATAACCTCGAGTTATCACAGATCAGGGGCTTCCTGTTAGAGAACCGGTGAAACTTAAGATCACTGCCTCCGCTTTCAAAACACTCATGATGGCTTTGTCTGTCATGGACTTCACGATTCTGCTCAATCCTGACAGAGGGTGCGCTAAAAGTTCCAGTTGAGATCGAATGAGTGCCTTCCACTGGACCCCCTTTATCTGCTCTGCTTCCAGATGAAGGAAGATCCAAGTAGGAGCCATCGAAAGCCGTCCCTCTCCATCCCCCACAGCAGGTTCTACTGGGTGCCACCTCACTGACTGGAACCTTTGGGACGGAACAGAGGTGGAGAAAGCATGTTGACATGTTAACCTTTGACCTTTTAATCATGTGACACAAAAACCACCCTACACAGCAGGAAGTCAAGAAGGTGGGCTCTCCCGGAGAGGACGCAGAGACTCAAGGTCAAGCACTAGATAAACATTTGGGACAAAAGGGGATCATTCACCTCTGAGGGGACACAGGCGGGACACTGACTAATTCAAGAGGAGGTCGTGAGGCATGTAAACATACATTACTCACGGCCAAGGTTCCAAAGAGGACAAGCTCATTTCCCTTATTGCAGCTTGAGGATAAAGGTGAACAGGGTGTATAGTGTAAGCATATGCCTGAACTAAAACAATTTAGTTTATCACAACAGTTTTTCAATAGCTGATATAACTAACATACACATGGGCTGATACAGCATATAATGTTATATAGAATGGTGGATACTTCAAACCAGTCATTCAACACTGACAAGTGACGTATTTGGATTTTGTTTCAGCTTTTGAGTATTTTTGGAGACACTGTTTTAAGGGGGATGAATCTGAGCATGGTGACAGGTTCACGGTTAACTCGTAGCAAACGCTACACGTGTCAGCGCATTAAAACCTTCTCTGAGATGCTGCGTGTCTAAATTCATCCCCGTCAAAGCACGGCCATCGAAACGCCGCATTAGTAACAAATTTACCACCTTCAACCAATTTTAAGACAATAACTGTCGGACTTTAAATTGGCTGCTGTGAGCAATGCTGCCGTTATTATGCATAATCCATAGACCTTTGTCTTTTATGAAGACTATGATAGTTTTGTGCCATAAAAACATGAATGTTTAGCCTGTTTATTTGTTGTATATCTCTCGGTTACCCTATTGAACTCCGCACTTATCATCTATATACCCCTAAAAAACATTCAAACGGGATGTTTGGACCGTGTTAAGTGAAAAACAGTTTCTGCTTCAAACGAACACATTCTGTTCCACTCTGTTGGGTTTTGTTTAGATGTTTTTTAATGAAGCAATGCGTCCTGGGTCTACGATGGACATAACCCTAAACCGGCCTAATTACACAGGGCTTCCTAAAGACCTGCTTAGCAAATCAGACAACCTAACTAGCTGATTTTTAAAACATGTAGCTCTGCACATGCCTACTACATAAATAATGTATTATGCACACTCCTGCAGCTCAAACAGCGCGGCATGCTGGCAGTGTCAACTAAGGTCAAGGGTTAAGTTTTCAGGAACTGCGTGAACTGATAAAAATGTATACCTTGAATGCAGTAACCTGTAAGTCATCTGGGATAAAAGCATCTGCCAAATGCATAAAATACATAATACAGTTGAATTATTAAAAATAAGGCAATGTACTACAAACATGGACTGACTAAGGTCATAAGACGCAATGAACAATCAGGAAAAAATCCAATATTGAAAGAAAATAATAATAATAATAATTCTGCACAGGCATGCTTGGCCGGGCGGCCTCCCTTTCTCTCTCTCTCTCTCTCTCTCTCTCTCTACTCACCTTGCTGTGGGGGCAGGACTGATTGAGCAGGGTGATGGACTTGTTGAGTTTCTCCTGCTGCTGGGAGAGGTACTGCTGATAGAGTCCCAGCAGCTCCTGACACTCTCTGTACTGCTGCTGCAGGCCTGTGCCGCGGGTCAAGGGTCAACACGCACTGAATAACTCTGCCGCTGTTTCCACTTAAACTAAAACTCTCTCTCTCCTTCCAAGCTGGACACGGTAATCCATTTCCCTGAACGCAGTGTTGCCAACCTAATGCTGAGTAGGCAACAGACTGTATGCGGCGAGTAAAAAAATGAACAAACCTTCTTTAAGGAATACAAATGGTGCCCCAAAGGTACCTGGTCCCTGTAAAAGCAGCTGTACGCTAAGCTAAAACCCAAATATATCACTTCAGGTCCCAGAACTATCATCAGCCACAATAGACAAAACAAATACCATTTTACTTCTAAAGTCCGTGTTTTTAACATCATAAAGTTCAAATCACAAAAAAGAGCATTTTATCAAATGGATTAGTGGCTAGCTGATGGGCGCGCTTGTGACCTTTTCGCAAATAAAAAAAAACTGCATTTCTAGGAACTCCTTCGCAATGAGTCTAAACGACAGCGTTTTAATAATCCGCCATTTTGTTATTCGAACAGCTAGGGTAATTTCTGACGGTCTGAATGCAATTCATCACATAATAATGATAATAAAAGCAACATCAATAACTAAATACTATTGTCCTACATTTTATCATCGTACGTTTTCTTTCCGTGACACATTACGACAACAAACGCTAGGAAAATTCTCTGACTATGTGTAAAACCAAAGAGAGAAATATATTCATTATATCTAATAAATTCAGTTTTAAATCTCAGGCAAAATAACACACAACGGGAAAAGCACAAATCCAAACATACTAAAATAAAAATCCATGTGGAACTAAATCAGGAAAAGTTCCAGGAGGCATGAGATCTTTCTTTCATGGAGAACCAGCCTACACTTTCATGGTCATATATCAAGAATAAAAGGAGACCAGGCAGTCCTTCAGTCCAGCTCCTGACATTTGAGTATCTCTGGCTTAATCCCAGCAGCCAATACCTGGAGTCATGTTTGTGACTTTTTGAAAAAAGATGAGAGAGAGAAGAGGAGGAGAAGAGCACTGCTGAGGAAAGATAGAAGCGTTTTCTTCGGGGCGAGGGCTTCACACGCGCCTCCATCTGTGTCTGGCTGGGCAGGGGTGGGCAGGATGCCAGGCTGTGAGACAGAGAGAGCTGGCACACATGCAGGGCTGGGCAGGGCTCAACTGATCTGGAGCAGAATCACATCCACACCGACTAATGACAGGATGACGCTTGCTTACTCACTTTACAAGCTCTGCAGAAATCCATTTGGTAGATCTAATTTTCCAGCTTGGAAACTATGGCTGCAATAGAACTTTTCTCTGTCTCTTCTTAATAATCAGCCCGTCTGTGGAACACGCGAGCTCAGCTATCATCATAAAACCTCAAGGCCCCCAGAAACTCTGGAGAAGCAACACAGATCAAATCGGCTGAAAGTTAGAAAGTTATCGAGATTATTTATAGGCTTCATATCTCTGCCATTACTATGTCAATACACACTAAATCCTCCTTCTGCTCAACACTCTCACAATCCAATACTCATAAAATCAGCATGGTAAATCTTACTGAAAAACAAGGCTTGGGCTTGAAGTCTCCATAATATTCTAGAGTTAACAGTAACAAGATGTGGTATGGTAATACAATACAAAAACGAAAGCAGTATGTCAAGGGTGACTGTGTGTATTCCTGTGATTTTACCTCAGTTAGAGCGCGTTCTACCACACGGTTAGGTGCATTATGGTAAAATTAGCATAATCGAGGTTTTAGCGGTACATTTTAGTGGACTTAATGGAGAAAAAATAATTATATTTAAAGCTGCGGTCCATAACTTTGGCCTCTCTATCGCCATCTCTGTTTGAAACATAAAATTGCAGGTTAATTTACATACTGTAAGTGTGTTGAAGCGAATCGAGGTACGGTAAGAAGACCGTTTGAACACTGATCTGTTCAATAACTGATTTTTGTTTTATGTGCAACCAGACAAAGTTACGGATTGCCGCTTTAATGATGATAAAAATGGCAATATACTGTTATTGCTCCATGCAGCATCATTCATTAGCTGTTTACAGTTAGCAAGAAATATAGCTTATTTGTATTCATTACCAAAGTTTGCATACACCTTCCCTTCCCTTATTGTTACTATTTGTCACATTTTAGAACAATAGTCAAGTCGCTTCAGAAAAGCCATTTTTTGATAGATTATAGCTCTGCAAACTCTCTTACTTCATGCAGTGTCTTAAATACAGTTTGGAAGAAGTTTCGATGTATGCTGGGAACTTGCTGGCTGCTTTTCCTTTACTGTCCCGTTTTATAATTAAAATTTAGGTTTGTAAAGGGATTCATATGCAGGCAAAAAATGTCTACAAAACAAATTTCAAACATTTACGCCTAAGCCTTTAAATCAAACACTTAGTGAGATCTTAAACTAATTTAAGGGAACTGTGGCAAAACGTTTGGCTAGTAAATGCACAAACAGTCACCATTGGGCTTTTTCACGCTTTACTGCGGTTTTAAACGTACCTCAACATTGAGATTTTACAGCCAGAATTATCATTGTGTCAAGCAGCGTTTACATTTACTGAAACTGTTAGAGGCATAAATGTAAATGCTGAAAAGCAATAAACCATAAAGAATAAGAACAGCTATCCTTGTTCCGTCAAACGTTCCTCAGAATGGCTGTTGAAAATTGAGAGTCCCCATTAATGACGTGGGTGGAAGTATGTTATCTATAAGACAAGATTATTTATTTCAGCTCATTCAAAATCATTAGCAGCCCGTTGTCAACGAATGACTAACCGGACTCTCTACCATAAATACAGCTCTCATTTGTAATGAGATCCGAGCGCCTGTCTCACAGGCAGAGCGCATCACATGGCGGCATCTACCTCGCAACTCACGAGACGCTTCTGATACTCTGATAGACAGGTTGGGAGTAAACACACATATTAATACATTAACAGAAGGGCGTGGAGGAACGCTCAACGCCTGGTAATCTGGAACGACTGGAGCGGGACTGATAAGATTCTCTCCCGCGCCCCGCCGCGCAGACACCTTCGTTGGCCGCCGGCCAATCAGAGCTCATTGCGAGGGCCTACACCGGGAGAATAGAAAGCTGCAGGCACGATGTCTCCGCCCCCAACCAAAAATACACAGAATCAGAGTTTGCATTCAATATTTCAGACAGGCGCTGTCAACATGATTCACTCCCCTGTCAGACCGCGCAGAAATAAAATAATGAAATCCACCTCAAGGTAGAATAAAATCGTGCCGAAAAGAATATTTTACAGCGCCACGTGCCTCCTGGCCAAACAGACTCTGTGTGCGCGTATGTTGCGATGTAAATCGATATGAGAAGGTCCGCATACCGCATGCTTCAATTGAAATAACATCAAAAATGGTTCAAAGAGCCACTGATGATTTCAATATTTATATACCATGACATCATTTACCGCAAGCATGCGGTTTATTACTTCTAATGATTAATGCGTCTGGAAAGGTAATTGCTTATAAACAATACGCGAGTGGTGGGTTTGTGATGAAAAGTTGCGTCGGTGAAGATTTCACCCTAACTTAGAAACCCGCCAGGATCCAGGAGCTCAGAACTAGTCAAACAAACGATTACAAAGTCTTCTAGCGCTCTGATCCATCCACGACGTTCGGAGAAACGACCATGCAAACTTCAATAAGATTAATGATATTTTCCTTTGTGTCTTCTATGGTTCTTGATGTAAATTCTTTGTGAAGAACAAAGACTGTGGGCTTCTCTGTAATGGAATCTACCGCGCGGAGACGTGGTGTCGAATGCCAAAGACAGGCTTGAGAAAATTCTAATTTCATTCCGTACACGAGCTTCAAATTCTTCCTACGCACGGAATGTAAGTTATAATTTTTCCTCCTCCTACGTTTCCATGCGCGAGGAGATATTTTCTTCTGATAATCATGATCTTGGAGGATGAGTCGGGGTGATTGCACGAGCGACTATTCGACGCAAACCTCCACAATGTCTGTTTGCCATTTTTGTTTCCCCCTTAACCTTTAAGAGCAACTCTGTGAGCCGGCATCTGTCTGATATCTTTAGAGACCGCCCTGCCTCCGCAGGGGGTGATCATACAGTTTGTCTTGCACTACAATCTCTTTTTAATGGAGTTTAAAATTTTAGTGGAAATGCCAGGCCAGGGAGCCAAAGTGCAGTTAATTGAGTTGAGCTCGCGTAATTTCTGAGCCCTCCTGCCAAATCTGCAATTTAGCAGCCTGCGATTACTCTTCATATTTCACAGCGTCGAGCGAAACCGATGGTTCACCACGTCTTTTGACCGGAGCAGGATCACACGAGCTGGAGGAGCTACGAGCAGGAAAAAAAGCGAGCATCCGAACGGTGAGACGTTTGTGATGTGCCAGCCGGATGACAGGTTGGCATGAGAAGAAACCCACACTGTTCCCAGCAGTCATGTGATCAGTGCCAGCGCTTTCAATTTCAAACGAAAATAAAAAGCAGTCCGACCCAAACCAAGGACGGGTCCAATCCCTAAACGCAAGAACTGGCATCTATAATAGTAAATATTAAATGCGGACGACAAACAGACCGCACGCATGCTTGCGTAAGATACCACAGCATCGTGACACAAAGAAAGCAACATTCCTGTGTTCCTGTGGCTCAATTGGTAAATCGTTGTGTTAGCAGCGCAAAGGTTGTGGGTTCGAATCCCAGGGAACACAGGAACTGGTAAAACGTATGTCTTGAATGCACTATAAGTCACTTTGGATAAAAGCATCTGCCAAAAACGTAACTGTAACCTTTCCAGTATTTACGAACACACTTCAACACATAGCTCAACACGTCTACTTCTGCTGAACATTTAAGGCTAAAGAAAATGAATCCTCAAGTTTTAAACGTGGGTGTCATTTAAAACTGTCTCAATGACGTCCTGTGGTGCTGTTTCCCCTACAGCAGTCACGACAGGGCTAAACATGGCCCAGCGCTTAGACAACACTGCCCCCTGTTGGTGCGAAAACACACAACAGTCCCTTATTTTCCCGTCACACGTCTCCTATGTGTTGACTGTCATTCGAGTCACCACGTTTTGAAATGCATTAGTCGATTTGAATTACTCACGCAACCATAAATGTCTATCTTTCTACATAAATATCGCCAGAGGGGTGACAGCTCAATGGAAAAAACAGTGTAACGGTAAAAACAGTAGATCTGTCAGTTATAAGCAAATTGAGCCACAACAAAAATGACACTGAATAGGTTTGACACAAAGGGAAAAATATTCATATACTGCCCCTCTGATACAGTCCTGCTATTCAGATATTTCACTGCAATAATTAAAATGCTTGCGGGGCAGTACTGCAGTAATATACATCAAACATTCCGGTTGGGTGTTTGATATAATCTTTAGCCCTAAGTATTAAATTTCACTCTGTACCGCTTAAAGGCAGAAACATTTCTGTTATGCTGGTTGAAAGTCTCTTCACATCCTAATAGCAATCACTCACTAAAGTGGCCTAAATATATTTATATAATATATACATATACACGTATATACATCTATAAACACACACACACACACACACACACATCTTACATATAAATCTTCTGTGGAAGGTGCAGGACTATAAAATATTTGTCCAATCATAGCATTCAGACCTTCCTTTACAGGTTAGATATTTTTGCACTGGAAATTGTGATGGCATCTACGTAACCATATAACCACCTTTACACCAGAAAAACCACACCACAAGATCTTAAACTTTAACCCCGTTTGTCCCTACATGTACTGATATTTCCTATAAGCAATGCACATGCAGTTTAAAAAGACCATTTCTGTAGTTTCTGAGGTAAACGTTATAAAAGGATACTTTCCCTCTCTTGGACAATGAGTTGGTTTTGTTGCTCCAGCTGTTGGATTTTCTTCTCAAAGGTCTCCTGTTCATCCTTGAGTTTTTGTTCAGATTCCTCCTTCTCCTCACTGACTCTGAGTGACACATAAACATCAGGAACTTCATTATATCAGACGCGTTCACAGTTCACCGTGGAGAAAAGCACAATCGCTTAAGAACCACTGCAATCATTCATTCAGGGTACAACGTATCAGATCACCAGGATGAGAGATCTGCAGGGCTTTACCTGGCCAGCTCCTCGATAAGATTTGCAATACGACGTTTGTCCTCTGGGCAGAGGTCCTTCAGTGATGGCTTACTCATGCCTTGGGCATTGCCGGAAAGCATCTAGAACAGAAACTTAAAATTTTATTGCGACTCGTCAACGAACCCTCTGAATTTCTGACGGCCGATCTAGATTTGCATTTCCTGAAGGAAGGTTTAAAGTTTGCACAATGATGTCTGATAAAGACGAAGCACAATTCAGTATGCAAATATTACCATGATAAACCAGTCAAAGGTATTTCAGGCGCATTGTAAAAATTTGTTTTAGGACAATAGAACTCACCTGGCTTGAGGGGAAAGGAGGCAGGGCTGGTTCTTGTGCAGGTGTAACAATTTTAGATTTGGCTGCATTGCAGAAAAGCTTCTGTACCGAAGCTTGTCCTGTGGAATTTTGCATTCCCAAAGGTAAATCTTGTTTCTTTCCACTTTTATCCGAGCTGCTAATTTTTCTTTTAACCTTTCCGTCTGTGTTGTTTGCTGAACCAAACTTCATACCCATATTCCTGCTCATTCCTATCAGAGATAAGATAAAGAGTTTTCAAACATGTGACAGACTGATCCAATGTTTGACAGTCATCTTACAAAATATTACAGGCTGTGTGTCTGGTCTCACCTGTAACAAGAACCATAGGCTGCTCATCATCTGATTCTGTGCAAGTTAAAGAAAAACCTCTACTAACAGCTACTGGTTTACATAAGCAAAAGCATATATATATATATCCATGGCAATGTTGAAAACTCGAACCTTATGGTAAAAGTGGGTTTATCAGACAGAAGCCTCATAAAAAATTAAAGACAACAGCATAAGACTGCAGTTTTATTACAGTACTACTGTAATATAACTAAAAAATGTAAATCTGTGTAGTACAACGATGCTTTCGTATTTTAATGAAACACATTTTCCAAAATTACAGTTCACGACAGTTTAACTGCCTCAGTACAACACAAATAAAGTTTAGGGTATAACGCTACCTTTGTGTACTACAACAGCAGTAATATTTAGTCATCTAATTCGCAGCAGAAGTACACTTCAGAAGTATATCTGCTGTTTATTGCAACATACTGGAGTGATTAACATGAGCTGAGAACAGTAAATATATAATTTAGCGTAGAGACTAGTACAATACAAGTTAAGCGGACTAGCGATTATTACTAACTACAGATTAGCACTAGACAAGTTAAGCAGACAGTAGAAATCCGCTAACGAGCTAAGAGCGCCCCATCCCTTAACACACACTGACCACTATTTATCATTTAGAGAAATGTTAACAAATGAACAATTTCCACAATGTGATTCCAGACACTTTTAAGAAGACATTAAGGAAAAAAAGGCAGGGAAATGTAAGGATACTGTCATGAATCCAGTAAAATCCATTGCCATTAACGCCCTCAGCAACTGCCGCCATACTGAAACAACCGCCGCATCCGTGTGACGTCACCGCGCCCGTCCTCTTTTTCCTTGCTGGTTAATCCGATTGGTTAACCTTCACACGCTGCGCCTTCTCGTCCGGGGCGCTATTGGTCGAATCGCTCGCCAGTCATTTTCTGGGCCAGTAGGAGTTGAGAACTGCAATGTTTAGGTTCTGCGTGCTTGGTAACCTCAGCATCCGCCGGCGTGATAATGCAGCTGGTGTGTCGGCGTGGACAAGAATCAAATGTATGATTTCTGTATGTTATAATGGAGGATGCAAAAGATGACAGGGCGTTTAAGGGGTTTGTAGACAAACTCACCCTTGGTATCACCCGTGTTTTAGGTGAGTGGGCGGTGCTTAGCCTAAATCGTTGCGGTCTCAGCCCAGTATGGGCTGCACTGCTGTCTAAACCTTTCTGCAAACCAGTTTTTTTTGCATACGCAGATATGTTGCATTATTTTACTTCACTGTTTATTTTTTACATATATGATAGAGAGCTTGCCTGGTGTGCTGGACGTCCGGTTTGCAGAGAAAACTCCTGCGGAGAAACGCCACCTTCTCTCTTGGGAGCAGGTATGATAATACAAACAGAAATTATTTTTTTCTTTCTTCATTTCTCCGTAGTTAGTCTCCAACCCTCTGTTTTATTTCTTTTATCTATCTCTTTCCTGAATTTTTTTACATATATGCGAATAAAGGTTAAATACAGGTATACACACACACAACACAACCTCACACGCTCATACAATCACATGTTAAAACCTATTGTTTTAGTTTGTCGTGTTGTGTTGTTATTAGTCTGACCAATTATGGTTCGACCTATGTAATGAACAGAACGTTTGAAGAGCAGAACTTTGATATGGGTATGTTTATAGCAGATGTGTTGATTTTTGTGCATTTTCCAGAACAACAACTGTGCTTTGCCAGAAGATCTCAAAGATTTTTATCTCACAACAGACGGCTTCACACTTGCCTGGAATTCCAAGCTGGAAAGTGAGCATGCGCTGATAAACTTGATATGAATCCATCATGTCATTTTTCACTAGTTAGTAGCCCTTAACTATACAGTTAGTAGCCCTTAACTATACTATATGCTTTGTATTTAACAGATGAAGTGGTCTCAGTGGGTTGCATGATGATCAACAGTGTTGCTCAGCTGCGTCCTCTCCTCCAGTCAAATGTATATTCTCTCCCTAATGCACCTACCTTATCTGATCTCGACTTTGATGATGTAGAGGGTGAGATTCTTGGTTTATTTTAATCACCCATAATCTTGTTTATTGCACTCTGGTTCAGTGAAAGTTATAGTTAAGTTAACCTAACCCTAAATAACGTTTGGAGATGTGTTCTATTAAAAGGCCCTTCAAAATCATTTCGGTCACGGGTTCGATTCCCAGGGAACACACATACTATATAAAGCATGTATAACTTGAATGCACTGTAAATCACTTTGGATAAAAGTGTCTGCAAGTGCATAAATGTAAATTCATCTTTTTTTAGAATCCTGTGGTGTCACTCAGCCTTACTTTGATTCTCGCAGTCGCATCTTTGAGCTGGATTCCTGCAATGGAAACGGTAAAGTGTGCCTGGTGTACAAGAACTGCACTCCAGGTAATGATGTTTTCATATGAAATGGTATACAAAGGTTTATATGATTATACGTACCATGTGACCCTTAATCCTTTCCTGCTGGCTGCTTCTGTGTAGGTGTAATGGCCCAGCAGTGTGAGGTGTGGTTTCTGGACCGGTCTCTTTTCTGGCATTATCTCACCCACTCCTTCACTGCTTACTACCGACTTATGATCACTCATCTGGGGCTGCCAGAATGGCAATACAATTTCACTCCATATGGCCCCAGTCCACAAGCTAAGGTGAGAAAGTCCAAGCTAATCAGTAAGAGCATTCCTGGACACACTTATGATTCAGTTCAGTTCATTTGTAGACATTTAAATTGGGCGTTAGACATAATTAAAATATAATTAGATCTTTTCATGCAGCAATGGGCCGCCCTCTACCAGCCCCTCACTTTCCATGATGAGCCCCATACCGATGCAACCAGTGAGTTAATGCTGAACAAGCTGGACCCGGTCAAGGCGTTCCGAGGCAAGCCCAAGCCACCCACTCCCAAGAAGAAACAAGCACAGGTTCCAGCAGCCACTAAAGGACATGCGGTCCCAGGAAGACACAGTGTTATTAAACGATGACTTTGCCCATTTAATGTTCCCTCGTACCGCATGTTGGCTGTACTGGCTGTATACTTGATATGTATTAAAGATTAGACACTGATAGTCCTGAGTCCTGATTCTTTGGTAACATATTCAAACGCACATATTTCCCAAGTGGTAATGGCATTTCCAATGGTTCCTGTATCATTGTCAGTCCTTAAATACAGCTGATCTAAGAGTAAAACTCATATACTGTACATATCACTGTACTCCTATTCTTGCATTTGTCCGGAGGAACACATTCCCAATCCGATGTAGACAGCATCTCAGTGCTCCAACAATCAGTGTGGTGTAGATCTACAAATGCTTGGCAGATTGCTCCAAACAGGAGTGCCACCAGATTAACCCTCCGCCAGCCATTGCCTACCCTGAAAAAAGAGAGAGTACGGTAACATACTGTAATTGATTTGTTGATGTACTGATGTCAATTATTTCTATGTTTGTTTACATCCGCTTATCTTCATGCCTAAAGATCATAAAGTTTGTTCAGAATGTGAAGCTGTAGCCCGTAACTGGCAAAATCATTCACTCTGTTGTACGAAGTACAAGCTACAAATACTGCGACATCGTCAGCACCATATATGCGATGTAGTAGCCGGATCTTTGTTTGGTTTTTGGACATATTTATAAATATGTTTAAAAAAATGTAAACTTTGGAATGGAGAACAGTTTGTAACACCATTCCTAGAATAAATTATATATTCTTAATTTCCAGGTTAGAAAACTTGCCTTTACTACGAAGCAATTTACTAGTATTTACAACAACTTTACTAGTATTTAACAACAATCATTTTTCCAGAAGTGACCTTGGACTACAGACTGTTGAGTCCTATCATAGCAGGAGATAACAGGGCCTCAGTATTTTATAGCCTGGTCTTTGTGATAGCAAATTATGAAATAATTCTTTATGAAGTACATGGAAGCAATTTATACACAGCACTAAATCAAGACACAGCAATTGCAGTTTGCCATTCTGCAGCTCATCTGGTAGAGCGTGGCGCCAGCAACACCAAAGTAATAGGTTCGAATCTCAGGTAGAGCGCTCACTAAACGCCACAGCCTGAAATAAGACAATTCTATTATTACAGAATAATATATTCTGTGGCGCTATGCTGTTAAAATAACAGATAGGTGTTAATACACACATGCTGGAAAGCTGCGCCTGAGGAAAGCCAATGACGTTGTTTGTCTATGTTTCTTGACTTTAATGTACTTTAATAATCTGACCTACAGCTGAACTCTCAATGTGTACAGTCTGTCCGAGATAAAGAGCATTCAGAAGTTAAGACCCAGAAGAGTGGCTGTACTGCGAGTGAATGACGGGAATACATAACCTCGAATAACTTCATTGCATGATAGTATTTGCACTGCGCGCACACTTAGCGCTCAATCGTGCCCGTGGTTACCCAGGTTACGCGATCGGCATACATCTCAATTTTGTTTCTTAAGCAAACTAAGGATTGTTTCAGAGACGCAAAAAACTTGGAAAATGTCATGGGAGTGGAGTGGCATATATTCCCATCCCTTATGGATGATTTCCACAGTGATTTTAGCCGTCACTGTACGCGCGCAGCGGAAAGGTTCGTGGGACCCGCGCGCGTGTCCTGTGAAGTTAAATGGGAAAACGGCTATTGTCACTGGTGCCAACACAGGTAAACATCTCGCTTTTAAAACTTTTATCATTTAATGAAAGTTTTATTTCATGAAAATTGCATTAATGGTTATCATGTAAAAATGTAATTGAATAGAACTGCGCAAAATGCATTTACGCAGAACATGAATGGCACACGGAAGGATTATGCATAGATTATCAGAAACGTTTGAGACGTTAAATCTTAAAACAGCATAGACTGGTTTGTTTTCTGGCCACGACGGACCAACAAGCTCAACGATTTGTTGAAATGTTGTCTAGATTCAGGTTCAGAGTGGGTTACGATATGGTTTTAACGCAGCATACAAATGAATATAACATTCTGGTTTAGTGGTCTCTCTTCCATAGATCAGGACATTTGATGCATGATTTGGAAATCTATACGTTGGAAATAAAACTATTTCGTGATCTATGTTGTGTAAGGTTTTTCTGAAGACTATAAAACCCCAAATAAGCGTCAGTTCAGTAAACGTGGTAAATGTTAATTTACTATGTCTATCACTCATTAACCATCTCATATGAGATTTGATGAAGGTAAAAATAACTGTTATTGTGGCACTCCTACTTCTGGAGCTCAAACCAGACTTTGCTGCACATGTTTATACCTGTCAGGGATTGGAAAGTTCATTGCCCTGGACTTTGCCCGGCGTGGGGCGCGGGTGATCCTGGCGTGCCGGAGCGAGGCCCGTGGTACAGCAGCTCTGCAGGAAATCAGAAAACGCAGTGGAAACCAGAATGTACATCTGCGTCTGGTTGACACTTCGTCACTGGACTCTGTCCGGAAGTTTGCCGCTCAGATCCTGGAGGAGGAGAAGGAATTGCACATCCTGGTCAATAACGCAGGAGCCTCAGGTGGAAATAAAGCCTGTTGCTCTTAACTGGTTTAGCTGGTCTTCAGCTGGTCTGATGGGTTTAAGTTGTTTTTGGGTCAGCAGGTTTACTGTACGGGGGTAATGGTGATTTGTTTACATCTGCAGGACTTCCGAGGGAAATCACAGCTGATGGATTGGAAATCACATTTGCGACTAACCATGTCGGTCCATTCCTGCTTACCAGCTTGCTTTTAGGTCAGACCACAACACCTGTGTTTGCAGAGCATATTTACTGCTTATGGAGAACATCCGGAAGTATCATGTATAAGTAATGTATCGTCTGCCTTTTCCTCCCCGTTATCATGCAGATCTTCTGAGGAAATCAGCACCAGCTCGTATCGTCAATGTTTCTTCAATGAATCACAGGAGAGGTAAGGTGGACTTCTCCCATTTCCGAGGGGACAATCTAACTTATCTGATGGACACTGTGTATAACCACACCAAGCTTCATAACATCATCTGGACCAACGAGCTGGCACGCAGGCTGCAGGGCACAGGTATACATCCAAACCACCTCTCATTACATTTACTGGCTTCCATTTTCATTAAATTAATGTGGTGCGTCAAAATAAGACTCGGATGATTCGATTTGGAATGGATTCAGTGCTCTGTTTAATGTAACAGATACAAATTTACTTCTACAAATGCACACTAATTTGCCCTGAGTAAAAGTAATCGGACAAGGACGGGTTATGGGAAAATATGAAAGGAAAATCACAGATGAGATTCCCTAATGTCTCGATTATTTCTCCTAGACATCGGGGCTAGTAAATGGAGAACAAACGAGACGTTTACTTCAAATTGAAAAAAGCAACAATAACTCCGTCTGCTCACATGCTATTAATGAAGTTATATAAAGTTACAGAGTCATTAAAGTTCTGTTTGTAGTTTTATTGTAGTTTTATTATTTAGCTATCTTGTTATATGCTTTTGTCATGCGTTTACTTATTCATAATATTGTTACTTAAGAATTATGTATGTTTATTTCAGTATTTGCTTTTTTTCTGTTGATCAATAGTTTCAGTTAACAGAAATGACTTAGTTTTACTAAAAGTTATTTAAAGTCTTCTAGACTTTACGAAGTCTTCTCAAAAAAGGAAGACGCTCCTGGTCTGCCATTGGTCAAACAATTGATGACCAGGTTCGATGTTTCCCTTCAAATTATGTCCATGTTTCCATTCGACATGTTTTAGGAGTGACGGCAAACTCTCTGCATCCTGGTGTGGTTATGACAGAAGTCATGAGAAACTATAACTTCATTGTCCGATTCCTCTTCAACATGATCGGAATTTTCTTTTTCAAAGTAAGTCACAAGAACACCTCACACGTGTCCAAACTCTCTGTTGACTTCTCAGGAACCATGACGATGTTGCCAGGAACCATGACGATGTAGTACATGGTGTTTACTGTAATACAGACCTAAAAATACAACTGACATGTGTTAGCGCTTTTAATGATTACTGCATTATTGGAACAAGGCCAGAAACATTTGGTGGTTATGAAAGCTAAAGTTCAGCTCTTAAAAAAATCCCCTTATTGTCAGGTGTAAAAGAGCTGCCGATCAAGCAGCAGAAACGCAACGCTTCACTTTCCAGAAAAACAGGCATTTACAAACTAAATTGAATTGAACATCTACATCTGGTGTCTCTAGCGTGGGGAATCTGTGATAATCAACAGCATATCACCGATGTCTTCTGCTATGTGTGTCTGTCTGAATCTCAGAGCTCTGAGGAGGGAGCGGTCAGCACAATATACTGTGCAGTGTCAGAGGAAACAGAAGGAATAACTGGAAAATACTTTGACAGCGACTGTTCCCTGGTTCTGCCAGCACCTCCTGCCAGAGATCCAGCTCTCGGCGTGAAAGAGTTTGAGGTCTGTGAAAAACTGACCGCCAAACTTTAACATCAACAGATTCTGAGGCAGACATTCAAAGAAAGATGAGTTTTTTTTTAATGATTTAATTACAAAGAATGAAAATATGAAAATTCTAATTATTTACTCACCGTCATGTTGTTTCAAGCCCATGTGACTTACTTTCTTCCATGATGTTTTATATTAGCAGTTATAATGTCTAAACTGATTACAAAGCTCCAAAAGGGACAACAAAAGTATTCCATATAACTTGTGCACTATGTGTATTTTTTAACAATATGATAGTTTTGTGTAAGAGACTGAAATTTAAATACAGTTTTGGCGTAGCAGCCTGAAATTAAGACATTCATATTTACTTTTATTTCTTTACACTAGACTGACAGAAACTGATTCGTATCATGACCGAAATTTCATTTGTGGATGAACCACCTTGATTGTGCTTTCAGAGCAGAAACCGAACACGTGATATTGTTTAAAATGTATTTGATTGAATACAGAGATTAAAAAACATATAAAGAGTTGTTTCTGTGATGTCTCATTTTTATCTGCACTCTCACTAACATTATTTGTTGGCATGAGTTATTCTGTCAAAAATTGACCTTTGTTCTGTGGTGTGAAACTTAATTATCTCTCATGCATTCATT
>JAZGTJ010009063.1:0-19962 GCA_036877575.1 Botia almorhae | reverse complement strand
GAACATTGTTCTGGAAGTACTGGAAGATTATCTAAAAAATAAAGGAGAGGAAGATTATTAGAGAAAAACTTTTTTGGTCTGTTTATATACTTAATCTACAATATGTTTGTTTATATTGTTTGTATATATATATGTTATATTATTATAAAAAGTGTCCTTGCCTGTTAACCTTTATTTTTAATGTGTTTAATTACTTGTGCACTGGAAGAGTTTGATTCAGAAAATTGTACTGTAAAGAAAAAACCTAAACCATAGAAGGTATTAGAGTCATTTGAATCAGCTGAATGGACGACTCTCTCTCTTCACCTCTGAAGTCTGCTCTAAATAACTCCCACCTCACCAATGTCCTGAACAGAACAGCAGATACATTAACGACTGATAAACACCTCTAGATGGACCTTCAGTGGCTTTACTTCAGGGGACCGTATCACTAAGAGGTCGATGGAAAAGCTGATGTGTCTCCTGTGGAGCAGTAAGAGCTTCAAAAATGCAAACAAGTAAAACAAAAGTCATCCAGTTCGACCCAAATCACCTTTTTAAACACGGAAAGCTCCAGAATGCTTAATACCCCATTTCCTTTGGAGATCTGGCTGCTCACATGAGCGGGTAACCTTTCCACGCGCTGCTTGTTTACTGCGGGGAGATGGAGAATGCGGGCGCCGGGCGCAATCAAGTGCCAGAAATGAGCAGCCGTACGAGCAGTTTGTTTAAGTCAGTCATGAATGATTACAGATTAGCTGGACTGGCAAAGTTCTGCTGGGATCACCAATGGAAGTTTAAAGCCATTGGCATGATGTTCCATCACACTGGAGGAGAACCCATCAGTGAACACACTCGAAATAATCACTTTAATCTGCAAAAGTTAATGGCTGTAAATCATACAATAATTAGCAGAACAGTTGCCCAGAGTCTCTTACACTATAAGTTACTGACCACGCAATAGCTAACACAACATATTTTGATACTTAAACCACACTTAATGTTACTGCATTATGTAAAATAAATATTTAGCTAACTGTCTATTTAACCATTTTTTTTCTGGGGCCACTTATGTGTCACAAGCACAAAAATACCAATAAATGTATACCTTTGGTAAACATTATTTTACATTAGAAGGATATGTTCCTGGATGAATACTGTTGGTTCTGGGACATTTCTATCAACCAATCAGATTGTAGGATCAGGTTTAGGGTCAGTGTTAGCCTTAGATGTAGGACTGGGTTAGGTGCTTGTATACCATTCTTTTAAACCTTTAATTCCTCTGTGATTTATGGGTCAGATATGGTTACATTTTTATATTTTTACATAAAAGCATGTAATGTCAAAAGCATCTCTCCCAAACCATTTCATACCTCTCTCTTACACACACACACACACACACACCTGCCATACGGTGGCACAGAGCAGTAGGAGTATGAACAGGGAACACAAAGCGGTCTCGAGTAAATTATCACATTGGTAACTTGTCAGTAAACAAGTAAATTGCAGGAAAACAGGTGTCGGTGTGGGAATGAGCCCCTCGCAATAATCGCCTTGCAGGAAGGCATCTGTCTGCGTGCCTGAGCAATAAAGATCATAGTGTGAAAATATTAAGGATTAAACTCATCAAACAAAACTCATGAACGATATTTGAGCACAGTCAATGACACACTACAGGCCTACACGGTTCCTCTTCAGAGACCTAGAGCGTCAAACAAAAGAGAGATATGACATCATTAACACATGTACAAAATGATCGGACCCGAATGCAGATGATCGAGATAATGACAGAGACTCTGATTAAGTTCTTAATGAGCTCGTTAGCAGCATCTTTAAGTACCGTCCAGAGAAGAGACCGGACAGAGAACTGAATGACAACAAAACAAACAAAACAAAAAACAGGTTCAATAAGTCGCTTGGTTTAGGGTCAAATAAAATGGACTGAATTTTTTATCCGTGGTACAGTGGTACTGTATGTGTGACATAGGAGTTCCTATGGTTACAGGCTTAAATAATTTCCCTTATTAAGTAATTTTTCCTCTCTTTTTCGTAAAAAAATACATTAAATTAGAATTCTCCAAAATATGGAAAAAACAAAAGTCTTAAATGATGTTTTTGGCATTTCAAATAAGAACCTATGGGGCAGGGATGTGTGGTAGCATGTGAATGACAGATGCAAAATCCACAGTGACATTTGTTACTGCAAGAACTGCTAAAATGTTCCTTAAAAACAGATTTGACAGCCGCAAAGAAACACGCTGCTGTACAGCACAGCAGTGCGGGGTTCTGTTTCCAAAGCAAGTAGGTCTAACTTACTTCAGGAAAACTTAAACTCGCTCCTGCAGAAAACTCCCCAATGTTTCTGATAAATATGAACTGAAAATGCTACAAACTGTCTCTCTCTTCATTCTAATCGCCCTCCCTTGTGTTCAGGTAACTCAGGGGGTCGGTGTAAAGCACAGGTGCTCACTCTCAATCTCTCTCCCTTTTGAGTGTGTGCATGTATCTGGGGTCTATGTGTGTGTGTGTGAGTGTTCAGGTGCATCTTTATGTTTATGTGTGTGTCCTTTGACCCATCCATATGGTCACCGGGGGGTGATGGAGCTGCCCAGGTGCGCCTTGTGCACAGCAATCTGTGTGTGTGTGTGTGTGTGTGTGTGTGTTTGTGTGTGTGTGTTGGGNGGGATCCAAAAGACGTCTGCTTGCACAGTACACTCTATGACCTTGTTGTTTTCACAATCATTCATCTGTACTGTTGTGTTGTATGTTTAGTAAAAAAATGATAGAGCAAATTTCAGCTGCAGTGGACATGCTGTGCCATTAGATATTGTTATGTCTACCTTTATTTATGTGGAAGGTCACAATTCACTCCTAAATCAAAAGGAAAATAACTATAAATGAATAAAAAAATTAAAAGAATAAACTATTTTAAAACTATTTTTAAGTTAAATTTATTATTCTAATAGATGAATATTGTATTAAATAAAAAAACAACTACAAGCTTAATCATGTAAAATCATTGTATTATTGGGGACTTAATTCTCACAAAATAAGAAATAGTAATAATGTCTTATTCATTTCTGGGACAAAATGTAGAAAGACTTACACAAAGCAGTAAATACAAACACAAAAGGGACACCAGTATTTGGACAACTACACCAATCGATAGCAAATTATCAAACCTGTAAATAACTGATGTTGATTATCTTTTTAATGCTTGACTTTTAAGTGCATGCATTTTAGTTTCACTAAAGAACTAACAAACGCCTTTTCAATAAATGCACGTGCTTTCTTTGAAATATCATTTGTTTTGTCATTCTACAATGACAGTCATATTTTTATCGGCTTTAAGTGTTCAAATTTATAGGCGATTGCAACTACAGGCACAGAAAAAAATCAAAGCAACACATCACTTTAAGCTAACCAGAAAACATGAGGCGATGAGCTCTGTTGTGTTTAGTGATCAGACTCCCAAATAACAGATTGTGCCAAGATTGTGAACTGAAGCTTTCCATATAAATAGGAAAATTAACCACCTATCTACCTTACCAGCCTATTTCTCTGTCTCCTGTATTTTTTCATGCTTCAACACGTATCTTTATCCTGACAGAATTCCTGGATATGAAGTCACTTCCTTATATATAAGCACTAAAATTTCACTCTGTCTTCCTCAGGATTTATATTGCCAATCATGTCACTGAACACACAAGTCTATCGTGGACTCCTCAACCATGCCAGACAGAGAAACCTGATCTGTTCACACCACTGCCGTCTCTCCTGTGGGTTTCCACTGTGACAGGACTGTCTGCTAGGAGGTCATGTTCTGGATCCATTGGCCTCTCACTCTCCCTCAGATCTGGGGTTCAGAGGTCACTGGCACTCATTGCCCAGGGTCAGAAGCAGGAAGAAAAGGAACTAGAGCCCCTCAGAGGTTAACTCCAGCAGCCTCCAGGACCCAGACGGCTTTTCCTGGGGAAACCGGTTGGAGGTTTTGATGTGTTGGTGTTGACAAGGATACAGAGTGAGAAGGGTAGAAGAGTGTGGGTAAGAGTTGACACTTACACCTCAGACTTGGGTTTGGTGGATACTCAATATTCCACAGAGACCTTGTCTACATTTTAGCCCTCAAATGTGCGAAGTCATTTTCCGGTTTTAGGTTACATATTAAAGGGCAGATGAATTCTGATGTGTGGCAAGTATTGTGCGGATAGATGGCTGAAAGGAAAAAGAATAATAAATAATAAAAACACAGAGGTATTGTACAAGAATGTTTTGATACGTCCGGTTCATACATTTTTTATCCAAAACGATTCGCTGACTGAAAGTTTATATTGTGTGAGTGTTTTATATGGATGTGTGTAGGAGAGAGATTGTTGTCTGCACGGGGAGGAGAAGATGCCCCAGATGTTGATATCAGTGTTATTTCTTTAGATTTAAAGGAAGCGTCTCCCACGGGTTTTCCTCAGGGTAAGAAATAGCTTTTTTCCACCAGCTCCTCCACTCCATGCTTCAATTTAGCCAATTCTGATTGATATAGTTTTGAAGAGGACGACCGCAACTCCATGACCATTTCAACGAACCTACATGGCAAGAAAAATATCACAAAGATTGATTTTTATATCTCTCAGCCTTCTTACGCTAACGTCATTACTAGCAGGCGAAAAAGACAAGCGCGCTCAAGAGCCAATTAAGGTGTGAACGATGTTTAGTTGATACGAAGTTTGAAAATGTGTCATTTGAGTTTGAAGGCCGGCTGTAATGAGCAGGAAATATCTATCAGATGTCAGGAGACCCTGAAGCGTGAACGCTACGAAACGCCAGACGCTGGGAAAGTGGCCATACTGTATATGGACCTGTCATCTCTGTTCAGGCCTGATCACTTCATGATGCGAAGTTAAAAAAGACTCCACATAACCAGACCACCAAAACCCCACCAGCCCAGAAACTGGTCTGGAGAGAATTATGAGATTTCCTGCAGAAGGCACGAGCCTTCTTAAAAACCAGATTGAGGTGCTCATGTTTAAAGGGTTAAAAGGGGGAGTTGATATTACAGGTAATAAGGAGAAAAATCCACTGACAGACCTCTGACAGGCCGATGGGAAACTCCCAGAGGTTATGACTGTAGTAATCAGTGATGTGGAAATACAGGAAGCAGATCTGTATCTCCAGACAGCTGCCTGAACCTGCAGCCCTTGGTTGACTTCATCACATACAAGCTCTAAAATAATAATATGGTCCTTTAAAGTATATGGAACAGAACAATCTATGTTTACAGAAATCAACTAATATATAAAAAACAGAACATAATATTGGATTATTTCTCTTTATTAGACACCTTATTAGACAATTATTTTACAATAAATATATTAAAAAAATTAAAAGATCAATAGTGTAAAACACAAAAATCAGCCAACGAAAGCCAAAAGGTACAGGCTAAAACCGCAAATGATGGTACTTCACTTTTTAACACAGAACGTTGCCTGCATCGTCTTCCCGGGTTCCAGGACATCTTCTGGATTTTTCCTCCTCCATGTTCATGGCACGGGTAGGGACCCGAGCAGAAGGCCTGTGTAGGAGGTATGAGACAAACATTTATAACCTGAGCATCTCTCCCAGGAACCTTCTTCTATTCCTTGCTTTTTCTCCCATTGTCTGAATCATAAAGATGCTGCCGGATGATCAGACAGTCCCTTCATGAGGTTATAAAGTCTTGTTATCCTGAGGGTGAAGTGTTGCCACTCTTGTTGTTGTTGTGGTGGAGGCCGTTTTTTCTGCAGATCTTATTGGCTGCTTATAGGGGCCCATAAAGACAAGCGTGTTCGGCGTTTCATCTCCATGGCTGGCTTACGGGCTGATAGACAGATGAAGAGAGAGAAAGAGAGGGAGAACCTCGGGCCACCTTCCCTTTAATGTAGGTCTGAAGGGACAGAGGCAGCCATCATATCTCTGATCAGCAAAGGAAACGGATCAAGAAGACATTAGCCCGAGCGATGGTCCAGAGAGAATAGAAAACACTGTTTCAAATCTATTTCAAACTGATTATGTAATACATAAGATTGCTACGATCCATTACAATCATTTAATGCAGGCATAACTATTAAAATTGTTCTTATTGCATAAAAGTATTAAACATTGGTGGATAAGGCGTATTGCACTGTTTGTGCTATAAACATAAATGTTCCCTCAAATCATGTGGCTCTGTGAGCAGACTTACCTGTAGGGGAGGTAAAAAAATCCCCTAGACCTGAACCGAAGGAGAGATCTTAGCTATACAGACAGCAGAATATCACACAGACCTGGAGTTGGGCTCTCCAGAAAGCACCTAATAACCAGGATCAGAAATCAAGCAATTGTGAGAGCTGAGTTTGATAGAGAGATAAAGATAACTGAGATGAAGTCTCTATACTTTTAATATACTGCATAATATTAGTATTGATGGTATTGGTAAATATATATATATATATATATATATGTGTGTGTGTGTGTGTGTGTATAAGTTTCTTGTCATAAATGGACAACACACGCTGTGTCTAATTCAATTCAATGCAATTATATTTGTATAGCGCTTTTTAAAATACATATATTTTTAAAGCAGCTTTACAGAAAATGCCTGTTTCTGTGTTAGTCTGGCAGAGAGGTGGTTTCACAAATGTACAGTTCTAATTCTACAAATGATGCAGTTAGCTAATATCATTTGTGCATTTGAGCAGAAATATGTTACTGTTATGTTAAAAAACGTTATTACACTGCTAACAACACCCTAGAAACCACGCAAAACAAAGCATGAGCATATAGCCACACGCTACTACCATCTAGTTCAAACTCTCATTCAAATTCTGAACTTCTAGACTGCTGAAAACTGTTCTTTCTTTACACTAACAGTCTTTATAATTGGGCTTTCATCATTCATTTACAGCACACTCAAAAGGTCAAGCAAGCATGGCAATTTTCATAATCACGCAGGACTTGAAATCCTAATGGTAAGTTTCTCTGGCGGACAGACAGCTGCCGAAGGCCAGAAAATGAGGAAGAACCGGCAACGACTGGGTAAAATCTTCAATAAAACGCCGTAACTAATGGGCAGCACATTGCACATGTGATAAGAGGGACAGAACGCTTGTGCGTTTCAGTCGCCACTCCCCGAACACGATGCTGGCACCCGTGTTCGGCCGCGGCATGCCAAACTCTGTTAGCACCCAAAGAAATAAATAAACAAATCAAGTCACCATCCTCGGTAATCCCATAAATTCAAGCTTATTCATGTTAAATCTGGAGAAGAAAAGCTCAGACCCCTTTTTTGTCTCAAACCCTCCTCCTTCTTACCACTTCCAGCGTCAGCAGTTGTTGTTTTGCGACCGGACATCTTATGGCACCCGCAGATATGCTGCTACATGGACAGCTTGTCCTGTTAAAGCCTGTTTTGTCTTGCTCCACTCCTCCTCGTCCTCCAGTTTTACGGCGTGTCAGAGCCAGCTGGCTTGTGCAGAAAGGAGCGGAGAAATAAGCTCCTTATTGCACAGTCGAGGTATTTGCTTTGCGCCAGGGTTGAGGGTTCTCATTATACCATGTTCATGAGGCTACGAGTGCTAATTGGTCTTCCGCTGAACATAGAAAGGACTCACGAAAAATGTGACCGCAGGCGATATAACCTAATTAGGAAATTTGCCACTGTACGCCGGCCAGATAGGGCCCTGCTATTGTTCTAACAAGATAAACAGGCATATTTTCGGCACTAGTTTTGGGAAAGTACTTTATTTTAACTTCAATTATTAGCAAATGGGAAAAGGTAGATTAAAAAAACTCCCCTCCTGCTTTCAATGAATCAATGGTATTTTTAACAAACGGTTTGAAGAGTCGGCGAAGCTTCTCCCCAATTTACTTCTCAGCAAACTGAGCCAATAAATTCTATAAAGGTCAGGCAAAAATCCTTTAAGACCTTCATTTCAGTTTTTATAATTGGCTGATTTAGTATTACTTGCAGAACCTTTAGGCATTTCAACTTATTTTTCAAGTAGTGTAATTATTTGTAAAAGTATTAACAACATGTAGAAAATTATGTTCTTTGTCTACATATTATTATATTATATTTTATATTATATTATATTATATTATATTATATTATATTATATTATATTATATTATATTATATTATATTATATAGCACACACACACACATAAATAGCACATTTACAACAGAGTAATGAAATTCTATGGAACACCATCACATAGGGAAGCTGTCACAATGCCCGTATCTCAGTAACTAATAGCTATTGAGTGGAAATCTAATTGCACAAATGATTTATTTCTCAACATTCACTGTCAATACTTACTAAAGTCAACAGTCTTTAATAAAATACCTCACACAGATCTACACTATCCATTTGTTCCCAGATTTTTATTAGCTACTTATGTTTCTTAAAAACAAGAACAAATTTATTTTCAATTAATCGCTAAACTTACAAAAAGGCCCAGATATATATTTGCTATTAAAAACAAGACAGCCAAAAAAACAATAATGAAATCAGAAGAAAGGTATTACTACAAGTTTTGTGGAGTCAGTATTTTTGGGCAGAGTTTGGCAGATCAGCACACCGGGGTCAGGAGTGAAGCTGTGGACCTTGGCTTTGGTCTGAGTCTAGATTTGGCTGGGTTCGGTTCTCTCTTGTCCTCTCAGCAGAACGGCCATGATCCATCTAACAGACATTTGGAGCAGAACCTGCTGAAGGAGTTTTATTTACTGTTAACAGAGTAGAAGCTCACAATAAACGAGATGCTTTGTTTTAATCCATGTTTATATTAATTAACAAAACTATGACAAAAGTGTATAATTAAAATTGAAATTAAAAGTCAAATGAAAAGTTAGGAATAAATTAAAGTTCTGATAGTAATATGCAAAGACGTATTGCCCATAATAAAAAGATGTAATGGCCACCTGCAAATAATCACACACATTACCAAAATGCCTTTGCATGTCAACATGTTAATGAGTGTTTAACATCCCTCCATCCGACCAACAGCTGAAAGAGTCCCTGTGTGCGTGTGTGTTCTAATCTATTAGAATCTGGCTGCCTGTTCACCCCATATCCATTATCATTACTGTGTGTGTGCTGTCCTGGCCGGGCTGTTTGGCTGTGGTGGTCTTATGCACAAGGGTCTTCGCTCCAGTGCAGTCGCCGATGAGCAACACCTGCTCCTGGCTCTCCGAGACACCTCTGCGCATCTCATGCAACACTTGTTCTGTCAGAATGCAACGCAGACTGCACCGCGTGCCAGACGCTCCTGATTCTGAGGCAGACTTTCACACTTGTCCCCTCCGTGTGCACACACACACACGGCCTCTCTCTGTCCATCCACTCATTGTCTCCCTCCATCAGCTTTGGTATGGGCAGCCAGCACCCACACTTTCCCTTGAGGTCCCAGGGGCTCCTGGGGCTTACAGTAGAGGGGACAGAAAGTGAAGTGGAGGGAGCAGAGGCCCTTTGGAAGACTCAGTCAAGCGCGGCCAAGACGACCCTGGCTGCCCAATGTCACTCTCTCTATGATATCCATGACTGCGTCTGGGCCGACCGCAGCTACCTGCATTATAGATGAGAGGAGTTTTCATTTCCATCACAGACAGCCACGCTGCAAGCGTCCACACAACAGACACAATATTTTTTCCTTTCTTAGCATGATAGCGACAGTGTTCAAATCTACGGTCAGATATTATAGTGGCAATGAAAACGATAACTATGGGTACAAAGACGTTAATCGTATGTTAAGTGAATCTCCCTCAATGTGTAAAATGCTTATGGCCCTGATTCATATACTGAATAATCTGAGTATACTCACAGTTTCTGTGGGCTTACATGTTTAATTTTTTCTTATGTCTTTACTGTTTTATGTTAAATGCATGTTCTGTAAAGCTGCTCTGTAAAAATTGTAAACAGCACTATAGAAAAAACTGAATTGAAACAAATGTGGTAAAATAAAGAGAGATGTAGAAATGAAAGCAGTTCTATTTATAATAATTAAGCTGTTAGTTTTGTTTTTAGCTCTAAGTTATAATGTAAATGTTTGTTGTTAATGGTGTAAGGTAAAATAAAACTGCTGCAACAAATATTATATGCTGTTAAATATTATAATAAATATTATTTCTATATATGCTGACCAGTGAATTTCCATCATTTTTCCTTCTGCAACTGCTGCATTAGTTTAAAAAAAAATTCAAATATCGACTTCTTGGCAAATGAATCTTTCAGATTGATTTGTGCACCAGATTGACTATTTAACTGAAAAGAACAATTCAATCTATCTAATATGAAATATTAGGCCAGTGAATAAATATGAACGATCATTATAAAAAATGATCCACTGATACAAAGCCCTGCATTACACTGTAATTGTTATATAATCTATACATTTAACCCTGTATGTCCATCAGAAACCTGTTCCACAAGAATAAATGATTAAAAGTTTATTTTAAACCATTTTAAACACTTTTGCCACATGCAGATCTGGTTTTATCATTTATAACAGTTTACAGTGTTTAGCTCTGGCAAACTCTCCAGACCCCCACGATTAGATCACGGAGCAAAAAGGACACAGGATGTGTTTTATGGCAGTGATCTGTAGAAAAATATCAAGAGGTGAACAAGGATATATGGTAGATTAATAGCCCGTTCTCTCTTTCGTCTGAGCCCAACCTTCCGGGCCATTACTGCTCATTGTGGGACAGAAGAGGAATAATTGTATGGCTGGATGACAGACCATCTATCCATGGAGACTCACGCTTCCTGCAGGACTGTTGCCCACTAATAGGAACATGCCGTGAAGCTCAAGTTGGAAAACATACCTCATTCCTGGCTGGTTGTTTTTTAGGTCATTGAAATCCTCAGTCATAGATATGAACCGAAGTCTGGGAGAATTTTTCCCTCTTCTTTCACTGCTGTAAGAGCAGCAATCTGATGGATCTCTGGCGTTAGATGTGAATGATGTTTGTCTTTCATCTCTATTTCTCCATCATCTCCATCTCTCCCTTGGCTTGATGCTCCGAGCAGGGTGCTGATGGGAGAAAAAGACATCTTTGAAATGGTGCATGGAAATGTGCAGTTTTGGGGGTCACTCATCTGCAGATGAAATAACTATATTACAACGGCCGTGCTGTCTGGTTCGCCGGCTCTGCTGTGAATCAGATGAACCAGTGAACTGATATACATGTTTTTACTCGTCATATAACCCCATGAATATCGCTATGACAGATTCTTCCAGGATTAAGATACTTTAAACACAGAGTTCATTATCAAACACCTCTCTCTCTCTCTCTCTCTCTCTCTTTCTCTTTTTTAAACTGCATACAACAATACTTTAGCTTGATGTAGTGATATTACGTATAGTCATGTCCAACACTAATGAATCTGAAATTAAAACTAGCATTTCAAACTAATTACTTGTATGATTTGTCATATTGCCATACAAGTGAAAGGAACCGTGTGAGAGATACTAAACCTGATCCAGTGAATTCGGTCCTGTGGACATGTTGGATCTGGTTACCTGATCACATAGTTGTAAACACAATGCATTGAATCATGACATATGTGTCAGACTGTGTGCCTTATCTTGAAGCAATCTGTGATACGCAGGCTGTTTTCTTTAGCTCATCAAATGTCTAGTCCAATCAAAGCACGTTTCTATAACAGCATCAAAATGCAGGAAATGCTACAACACTGAACTCTGCAACAGTAGTGCAATTCTGCAGTAATTTTATAATAAAATAAAACGCACTTTAAAACAATCTCAAACTTCTGCACCACTAGGGTCACCAGATGAAAATCAAAACCCTCCTTTTTTAAACCCTCCTCCATCTGCCTTTGGTTGTCCAAACGGACTGTTCCACCCCAATCTCACGCCATTGGCTGAGCCTGCGCTGGGGTTTCGGACAGGCCTGGATGTTCAAACACAGCAATCTTCATATAGCCACAGTGTTTACACTTTTTGTAAAAATCATCTTACAAATGAATTACGTGTAGTTGTTTCTGCTGTGTTTTAACATCGGAAAATTACGCACCATTAACGAACAAGTAGCAAAAACTGTATTAGTTTTAGTGTTGCTGTTTAATGTGAAATGTTTAAATTTATTATGTCAGTATACTGTACAATGAACTGTTGTACACACAGAGGTTGGAAGCAGGTAAAAAGAACAGTTAGAGAGAGCTATCCGGTCTCTGTTTATAATTCCATTTGTCTTTAGTTACGGGATCTTCTGCACTGACAGTCCACGAACTAATTTAGCTGTAAAGACAGAAACAAATACACACATTTCTCTTCTTCAAAAGAGGACGAGCTTGCGTTCTCCGCTGGGTTCGCAGAGAAGGATGAGAGGGAAAGTGGAGAAATAATAACGCGGTAGCCGCAGGTGGAGGGAGCGCTATCCCGCGGGAATCTCCGCGGTGACAAGCAATGTTGCCGGGAATGGCTGGCTTGCTGGAACTTTTCTCTCTAATAGACACAAATGGGCTCACTTCTCTGGGCTTTTATGAGGCATTTTATCTTGCGTTGGGAGGGTCTGGTCCTCTGTGACAGACTCTATTGGAATCTTTGGGAACACTTAGGTTGGTAACGCTAAGAAAAAACAGTTTCTCATACTCCCTGGCCAAACCTTCTGACACTGACATTGTGCAAATTTCCCCCCATGATGCTTTCTGAAACAGACATGCTCATGTCTGCATTTCTGATTGTACTCGATGTGAATGAAGATAAATCTGAACCATGATTCAGTCCAAAGGGATGGATTCAGGATCGGATTTCCATTCCAAAGTCATAGACACTAACCTGGGACTTTCTTTCAGAAAACTCTCAAAACATCCCTCTCGTTTGCTGATTCAACACGCCTGTACACTGTTTTCCACACTGACATGCATGTTGCAGCTTGATGTCATATCTGGATTGGTGTGTTCACTGTTGCTCAGAGACCATTGGTCTGTTCTGAGTGCAATACATTTTGAATTGCTCTGCCTCTATCACATTTTCCAAGTGAAGATCTTTTATATTTATTTTGGGAACTGCTGATTAATGCTGAAGACAGAATCTTGTCTTACTATGCAGGTTTAGTCCAGGTTTTGCTGTTCTTGTCAATTGTAATTTAAAGCTATACTGTGCTTTCTGTGACTGCAATTTTTAAACTTTATTTTAGGGGATTATGTCACTAATAATATTCTAATTATGTTTTAATAATGGTGGAGATTAGACAGTTCTAAGTATCACTAGTTAAATCACTAGAGAAAGAGTGTGAAACGAGATTAGAATCACACATTGGCCAGGTTTAAACCTAAATAATAACGGATCAACTTGTGTACCATGTGTGCTAACCACTACACCACAGCTCCAGGGGATCATATAAACAAATCGTTTTGTGATCAGAACCAGAATAACATGGTCTCCATACACATTTTTTAACATAACTCAACTGTGTTTACACTTATAAAAAGATGTGACCTGTTACATTGACCACATTTTCAAAAATGAGTTCTTGTTATTTTTACATTCTCATTAAAAATAACAATTATATATACAATAACAACATATATAACAACATAATTTATTTTTATATATATGTCTGAAGCAGTGGTCATGGAAAAAGAGCAGAATAATTTTTGTAAAAACATCAAATTATACCAATATTGGAATTTTTTATTTCTTTATCCTGTAGCTTGTAATTATCCTGTGTGCATTCCGAGTCATTTTTCCAGTAAGGGTTACAAATTTATTGATCTGACGTGTGTACATAAAGCAACAATTAAAAAAGACACAAAGCACACACAGAACATGTGAACAACCCCCAACTCTCTTGTCCAGGTTTTGGATGCCGGTCTAGTTGAATTATTGAAACACATTTCACTGCTGCTAGTTTATTAGCTTTAAAACTATCTAAACAGAAAAAGAAAAAATAAATATATTTTCTGAAAATGCAAAAATAACTCAAAATTAAAAAAATACACTCAAATGGATACTGCTTAAATTCTTAGTTTTGTTATTTTTATTATACGCGTTGTACAGTTGTGGTTTGGAGATTACAGCTCTGTGCAGCATAGTTCTCTTGAATGACAGGGAGTGTGTGTGTGTGTGTGTGTGTGTTGGGGGGGTTCGGACAGGCCTCTAGTCTTGCTGTCACTGCCCTTAGCCATAAGCAAGGCCAGCCGTCAGCCAAACTAACAGAGGTAAACAATCAGACTTTACCATGTGGAACATAGTCTGAGTGTGTGTGTGTGTATGTGTGTGTAGGCGGGGTGCTGTTATTGGATTTTATGGCCTTGTCGCCTTTACTTCCATAAGGGCAGAGCAATTTTTAACCTGGTCACATGCTCACCATCTATTTTAATTGACCTCTCAACACTCTGATATTACTGGCCGACCCCAGTAACATCGAGAGCTCAGCGGAATCGCTGCTACACAGCAAGTAAACTGATAAAAAAATCTTTCATGTCAATCTGAGACGTTTCAGAGATAATGCACATTAAAAACTATTTTATCCAATTCAGGTCAAAATCAATGTATGAGAAAGTAATCTACATCCAGAAAACCAACATGTTAATTAAAACTAAACAAGTGAACATAAAGTAGCTCCATGTTGGTGACTGGTGTAACCAGCAGGATTTAGATTTTAGATTTTGTGTATCTCTGTCCAGTATAAATGTGTGACAGACAGACTGCAGCGGTCATGAAGGACTGAGGTCAAGAGCTCCATCAGTTTGAGTGGCAAAGCATTGACAAAGACAGAAAGAGAGAGCGAGAGAGAGAGAGACAGAGTGAGAAAGAGAGAGAGAGAGAGAGAGAGAGAGAGAGAGTCTATCAGTCAGGCAGGCACTGAAGCATCTCTTCAATCAACCTCCATTTATCAGGCCAGACCAAGTTTTCTGCTCTGCCTCCATTCTCATGGCTTGACAGTACAGCTGCCATTTATCCAGCACCATCAGACCACACACACACAAATACAGACACACACACAAGGACACAAGACACAGCATAGTCACACAAACACAGAAACACACAGAGACACAAACACAGGCTCACACAAGCACACACACACAAACACACACACAAACAACATGTACTTACACTAAAAGAAGAAACCAAGCCACATCTAGAGAACAGCATAGCCAGAATTTCACTTTTCTGCATGTGGAGGCAAAACAGGGGCCACAGAACCCACATCAATGACTTACACAGGAACCACAAGGTAATGAAAGCATCCTATATCTTAAAAAAACCATAGCAACTGCATAGCCACATCATGGCAACCACTCACATCTCCCAAGCATCACAGTGGAGAGTATCACACAGTCATGCACCACTAGCTTCCTCTTCAGTAAACATTGTTAATAATTGAATTTACAATAAAGTCCAAAAATATTTTCTTTGGTCTGAGGAGTCCTCTCGTGATTTGCTGTTCACTGGAAGTTCACATCACTCTCACTGCACCGCTGGGGATTGTTTTATAAAAATCGGATGTACAATTAACAATGTTGCACAGCTCTAGTGATAAAAATCTTCTTACACTCCATCAGCACGTCGACATACAGCAGGTCCAAAATAAAGGCCCTCAAGAAACACCATAAGTCTTTGAAGTCTGTTTTATTCAACAAGCTTCTTTTGCAAATACACTAAAAAATAAGCTGTTTTTTACTCACACTAAGGGCTGATACCGCATGTTCACAATGTTTTCCGGTCTGCTTCTCTGATAGGAAAGTTTCACCAACTTTTAAAAACTCTCTTCAAAGGGAGTCTGACAAAAGAATCACAAACACGCACAAAGACACCTGAGTTCCACCCCCAGACAATGAATTCAGAGTTTTCTCCCTTCATTCTCAGAGAAAAAAGAGAAATACAGACATCAAATATTCATTCTGAGGGCATAAGAAACTGTAAATTATACATACTTCTTCTGTGTATTTAAAAATACGCCACAGTATGATTAGCATTGATATTTGGGTACAAATGACAAGCGTGTCCCACGCTCACGTGGCGTCTGGGCCTGAGTCTTCGTTCTTTTGGGTTCCCCTCCAGCACACTGTCAATGGCGCATCTCATTAATGTTTAAAGCCGATCCTCTTTTAATTGTCAGGCCTCTGACAGGTTGATGGGAATGAGGTGGAAATTAACTTTCCGCTGCCATGCATAATGTAATTTGGGAGGCCGTTGTTGGTGCGCTGGTAGATTGAGGCGACCCTGGACGTCAGCCGGTGAAGATATGATTTCAACTTTATTTTAAGTCATTGCAAACTGAGGATCTAGGTCATGAGTGACAGGTAGATCTCAGACGTGCCTTACAAAAGGTCTGTCTGTAACTTTTAGATTAGTGCAAAGAGACAGGCATAAAAATATAAAATCCAATAAATAGTGACTTAATACATTTTTTAGCCATGAAATTACAAACAAGTTTTGAATGTTATAAAGTAATTATCTGCAAAACATAATTTTAAGTTTTAATTCTGTATATTAAGCACTTATGATATAATTTAGTGTTACACATTTATATATAAAAGAATATCAATACAATACTGCCAAGTACTGACAAAAAATAAAACTCAAAAACAAGAATTACTTCCAGTTACAAGAACAAACTATTATAAACAAAAACTATTACACTAAACTTTTATACAAGAACTAACTATTTTAACTGAACTATTTATATATTACAAATATACTATAACACCTTCAAACATACAAACAAACAAACGAGAAACCAACGATTGTGTATAAAACAAAAAAAATAATAAATAACTTTTGGTTCCTGGCTAAAGGTAACAGTAGATATTCCGGCAAAGGTTTAAGGGCGTGGAGAACAACCTCACAGTTTAAGACAACTCCACTGAGGGTCTTTCTCTCTCTCTCTCTCTCTCTCTCTCTCTTTCTCTGAGTTAGTGAGGAGGCCTCTGACGCGTTACCCTTCGTCGTGTTCATTTTAGCATCAAAGTCGTACCCCACATGCATGCCTGCAGCTCGCCGTGTCGTCCCCTCCCCCCACCGATGCTGTCTGACTCGTCTGCATCATCCTGTTTATGAATGATTAATAGACGACAGATCTGTTTTAGAGGCACATCATGGACTGAGCTTTCCCGCTGTCACATCTGACATCGATGCCACAGGGAGGAGAATCAGCCTCTCCTTCTCTCCCTCTCTGCTTTTTTCCTTTTGCCGGGTGACAGTTTAAAGATAAATCATTGAAAGAAATGTCGTTTGCTTCTCAAAACTACACCTCTCATGTCTTCAGACCAACCAGACAAAGTCCTGACAAAGGAACATGCTGCTTTAGGTGCGACAGAGGTCCGATTAGGAGATTAAAATCATAGGAAGAGTTCCCTCAAACATGAAACTTACCCTCATGTTGTTCCAAACGTCTTTGCTCTGAAATTTTACTCACTTTATGATTTAAAATGGCAAGTGAACATGGAAGGTTAACATGTTTTGAATATTCTTTTGTGTTTTGCAAAAAAAAGATAAAAAGAACAGCATCTAGGTTTGGTACGACGTATGATGACAGAGAGAATTTATTTACAGAATAATTATTAATACTACACTGTGTCCCTAACTAAAGTTATGAAGACTTGCGTGCATGCTGGGACTGTGGAACCTCTGATTTTTTATACACATTTAAACATGTCACAAAGTTGACACTAATTAGTAATGCAAAGTAAAAATAAAGGACATAGACAAAGCAATTAGACACAGTCGCTCTCAAACATTGGAAAGCAACAAAAGAAGTGTTTTGATTGAAGGAGCTACGTAAGCATGGCCGCATTTGACAGCCCTGATGTGTTCACACACCATAATGACACAGACTTCAACAGCACAGACGGTTCATTAGAAGACCAGCCTTCTGATCCTCTCTACCAGATCTCCAAAGTTACAGCAGTGAAGGGTGCATCATGTCTTGGAGATGTTTTTAATCTCTTTGTTTTTGAAATGAAGTGAATTTGGCAGACCAGGCTATCGGAACATTGCCTCTCTAAGTTGCAGTGAGGCTGTCGGGCCCCTGGGGACCTCGCCGTGGCGCTGACAGATAATTGCTAATTGTTCGAGGCACAACCTGGCACAATAACGGCTTTGCGTACGACCCTTCTGATATTCCCTGTCTTTCTAGTCACTAGTTTTGTCGCTGTTGTTTTTATGTTCCACTCCTAAGATAGTAAAACTATAATAAGGCCACATTTGTGGGAGCCACTTCAAATTTGTCCTCTCAGATGTTATTAAAACACAAGATTCTTGGTCCTGATATATTTTTAACCGTGTTAATGCATTTTTGACGTGTCACCTCCTGACAGCGCAGCCATAGTCTGCAGTGAGCCACCAGGGAAATTTACATGCATTTGAATTTGCGCTGCCAAGCCCTGTCGTCTTCCCCTGACAGCATATTTAGCTGGGTGATAAGTTAATCTGGATCTAGCACAAAGGGTGCTACACTCAGTCCAGGCTCTTCCGTGGGAATCAGTGCAAACTCTGCATGCTCAAAACATTAAGTGATTGACAACCAGCAACACCTGAAATAGCATTAATGTAGTACAAACAAAACGAAGGAAAAAAACAGGAATTGTGTTGTTTGTGCAGGTTGCTACTCCATTTTTAGACACTGGAGCATCCAGAGGGATTCGGCTAGAATGTAAATTTTATCGGAGGATGCAAATGGATAAATTCAAAAAGACATCACAAATAATAAAAAGACATCACAAATAATTTCTCCTGAAGATCTCAATGGCTTATCCTAGTCAACAGTGAGACTTGATGGAGAGCAAATTTAGACTTTTGCTCCCAAATTGTCTTTAAAAGATCAACAATTACACTAATCTTACATGTCTTCCCCAGTGTTAAAATAGATCTCAACTACATCTCAAACTGTACTCAGACATCTGATCTGCAAGTCAGAGATTTCCATTTAAACTCAAACATTGCTCATCAAATTCTTCCAAGACCAAACAATCTCATAGCATTCATAGCAGCTGTTACTTATGTCTTTTCTTATGTCTCCAAAGCAAATTTAAAAGAAATAACTGAGACAAAGTTGATGAAACATTAAGACTGATCATCTTCAATATATCTCTTTTTAATTCTTTATTAATGGACATTGGTCAGAGTAGCTACCAAATGTAATTTTATGTGAATGAAAGACAGAAACTGTGTTGACCGTGGTTAGTTTTTACAAGGGCTCACTTTTCTGGTTTATCTTGTAATAAAAGGAAAATGAAAGATTAAAATGCATTTTTTTTATTATTTATAATTAACTGAAATAACTTTTTTGTTTTTTGCTTAATTTTCTAAACAAATCTAGATTCAGTGGATGTGTCTATATCAGTGTGTATCAGTGCTTTGGCGGTTTAGCTGGGCATAGCTGGGTGTTTCAGAACTGACAGCCTTCAAAACTGAAGAGAATTTTCTTTGCCTGGTCTAAGAGAATGGACACTTTTAAAACATCTTTCTCTGTATTGTGATTTTCACCAGATATAAATGAGAACAGCGCAATAGAGAGGGTCAAAATTGAAAATAGCGGCTGCTTTTATTACACAGTAAATTTAAAACAGGCCTCAATGATGCGACCCAACCTGAGACCACCGTCCAGTCGACAGCATCCAGTCAGAGGTGAGGAGAGAAACATCTCTCTCTCCAAGCTGCAGCAGGGCACGCAGACGCATTTTGCGAGGTTAACTAAACACAGACTCACCATTGTGTTTTTCAGTTGTTGTCAGTGGTGCAGAAGCAGTGCAACGGCACGTTCTTCCATAAATGTGGGTGAGATGCAAGATAGACAGCTGGCCTCACGAGAGGCAGCATTTCATCTTTCCTGGAGTTAAAGTACAATTTGGTTTGGCTGGTAGTGAGCGCGGGTGGGGGGAGTCTTGCTGGGACCGTTTAACACTTCACTGCCCTGGTGAGAAAGACGAGCACATGAAAAGAAATCAATTAGAAGTAACAAGCAAGGCCTTAAAACCAGAGTCCTGCACACACACACACACA
>JAZGTJ010009062.1:5195-19963 GCA_036877575.1 Botia almorhae | reverse complement strand
GTTGTAATGAAATTGGCTAGGTAACTTGAAAGATTTCTGTCAGTCTAAAGCATTGCTTAGCATGAATATGGGACTAAATAAAGTGTTACTTTATGCATTTTTAATGCAAGTACTGTTGATATTTAAAACATTTCTGTTATGTTTGTGGTTTTAAGAGGTTGCCATTGTGCTGAAGAGTAGAGCATTTGCTTAGGCTGAGGACAGGCTCTTTAGAACAATATATTTAATCCTGCTTTAATCAAAGTGATTTCATTGGCAATGTTAGACACAAGATTAGCTCTTTTATCTGAAAGCATTGTTTTATAAAANNNGTCTATGATTGATTTAAATGAAAGATATTTTATGTGTGTACATCAAAAATTAGTTGGAGCATCTTAATTTTTGGCGTACGTAATCATTGGAAGCATAAACACAGCTTTTTAAATGTGTTAATTAAGATTATCTTTGATCTACGTCAATATAGTATGTTGGTTAAACTTAATCTCATTTTCAAGTTGTCATAAAAACTTGATGCAAACTATTTTTAAAGTATTTTTATACAAACTATTACAGTATTTTTGTGTATTTAGAGTGTGATTTTCCCCTTATTTTGTTCTATTGAAAGAACAAATATAAAGAAATTTATAATAAAGAATTATGGTACAGGAATAGGCAGCTAGTTTGTTCTGACCAGTGAGCTCAGACTTCCAATTGTTTGTAATACAGATTTTTAGAGCTCATTCAATCTGACAGATATAAGGATTTATAGCATATATAACTACAGAAAGTTTCTGTTTAATCACCAAGAGATCAAGAGGTGGGTGGCGATTCACCCACATTCATAACTGTTTAACTTAACAGACCACACTCTTCATTCATGCGGCTGAGTGGCAGTGTGATGAAACTGCCCACTCTAGTCTCTCACGACGGCACAGCTCATTCAAACACCTACAAATCAAAATAACAGATGTGCTTGTGAAATGAGAGAACAAACATCGGTTCTTATCCTAAAGTGGGCCTAAGTTTGGTGTGTAAGGAATGAAACATGATAAATATAGACTGTCGAGAGAGCCAGACCTTGGACTGATCTGACAAAAACATCTTGAAAATAACTCCAATGGCATCAGATGTCTTGGAGCAAGAAGGGGGGTCAATCACGTCCTCCTCAATTATACTAAAAGAGAGACTAATAAAGGGAATTGAAGCCGTCTGCACGGGTGTTTTGTGCGGAGGAGACACGGTGCAGCATCCGGGTCAGACTTCACTGTGCAGAATGTGTCCACTTGTTGCACTGAACTCAACCAAATGGGGCAAAAAGCCTTTAATGCTCCACATAAACATGTCATTCAGCGCCTCATCGACACAGCTTTGCTGAGAGACGTTTAGCATCGCGCATTACAAAACTGTCCTAAATGAGTCATGCAGCCGCTCGCAGAGACAGCTGATACTATAGTACTCGAAAACATAAAAGTCTGTTAGGTTTGTTTCGTGGCGGCATAGATATTTATATTAAAAATTATTATTTTTTGTAATTATAAATTATTTTTTTCATAATATGCACGTTAAATAGCCACATTTATTATTACTGAAATAGTGTATAAAGCGTACATTAAGTAAAATTGCTATACATTATATAATGAAAAGTAGTAGTACCCATGCTGCTCTCTCTCTCTCTCTCTCTCTAAAACACATACATGCACGCATGCTTTCCTCGTCCACTCCTCCTCTTCGCTGCGCTGTCGTGTGAAGAATATCCGTCTGCTCCCAAAAGCCCTATATATTACTAGTGCAACAAGCTTTACCTTCAATGAAAGCAGAGGAGGCGCGATCAGCTGCAAAAAGCATTGCTAAGACACAAACCCGATGATCGAGTCTGACCTTCAGGACTACAGCGGAACAAACTGACAAGGAACATTGATTTTTTTGCGCCAGGACAGTGATATTTGCTAAATTAACGTTAATATTTGGAAACCTGCATTTTGTACCCATCTCAGTACACCAAACTGAACTACATTATTTTGTATTACATTGTCTTGTTTTGGGGCACAGCCGCATCCATGTGATGTTATTCCTGTCAAGAAACAAGAGTTTAGAAACGCATGCTGCACCGGTAATATACTACACTTAAATTAACTTCAATAGACCCACATCTTCAGCATGGATCGCTGTCAACGACTGTTTGTCCTCCTGTTGGGATGGGGTTACCTGTGGTGTGGATACTGCGCTGTGCTTAAAACATCCTTCATGGATTTCTCAAAAGACGCGGAATCTGGGCAGAAAGTGGACACGCAGAAAAACAGAAAAACAGAGCAGGACACGCTTTCGGAACACATGCAGATGCTCTACGCCAAATACAACAGCGCGGGATTCCCTCTCAAAGATGGGAACACTGTACGCAGTTTTAAAGCTCATTTAGGTATGTACTAAATGCATTTTGTAATAATTAAAAATGTCTCTATTGTCACATTAGATTTTCTTTCAGGTGAGTTGAACTGTTGACGTGTCCGATACTTTGCCATTTACTGGCTCTGTTAGGTCCGCTTTTGCTGCAGCTGGTGCAGATACACCTGTTAAGAAATCGCACAGTCAGTTTAACTAAGACAACAGTTTAATGAATAGCTTGTCCTGCAGAATTGTATATATCAGTGACGCTTTTATCCATAATAAGCAATTGTACGTCTGACATCGGAAATGCTGGGTTTTTTTATCAAGCTGGTGAGCGTTCATTCTACAGTAGTATTTTTCAAGTGCCACAATTCAGCTATCTCTTTAATCGTTTATATCACTGTGGATTCTTTCGGTTATGGATGAAAAATTATTCGCTTAATATACCTGAAATGCTGCTATATAAAGGTGAGACAAATAACTTTAAATAACTTAATCGTTCGTACTGAGAAGAGCGCTTTATGTCCACTGCCCGACGCTCGAATAATAGGCATACTGCATTTATAACGCCCCCTAGTGTATAGGTCCTGTCCTGCTATGCTTTATATGTCAACGAGACAAGTGCGCGTTTCAAAGTACGTTTTAGTTAGATAATATTGTGAAACGAAAATCATTTTTAAATATGCTACAAGCACAGAATGTAATTATAAAGTTTTCCTTAATTTTTTGTGTTTCTCATGTTAGGCACTATAAACAACAAGCAGCTCCAAATCTTCAACCTCACCTCCCTCACCAAATCAGAGGACGTTCTCTCGGCAACGTTGCACTACTACATTGGTGACCTTCAGAACATCAGCCACAGATGTTCAAAGTCTAAAAGCTGCTCTCACCATCATCTCAGACGACAAGGTCCCATTAACCTCGATGTCTGGACTTTCAGCTTTGTGGATAACATCACCAGAACGATCGGCCATTTCTCCATTAACATCTCTATCATGTATCAGGACTTTATATCATGGCAATGGAAAGACATTACTCGTGTAGTCAACCAAGCCAAACATCATGACCAGCTTCTCATAGGCATTGACGTTGACCCAAAAGGACGCCAGCCTTGGAAAAAACTCTTGTCAGATATCTCTCCTTACATTCTGGTCTACGCCAATGACTCGGCCATCTCAGAACCTGAGAGTGTTGTGTCCACCATGCAAAGACACAAAAGCAGATTTGTTCCTAATCTTCATTTGATTGAAGCAGGCCTACATAATCGCAGTACCTCCTCACAACATCGGACCAGAAGGTCCACGAACATTCTGTTGCCACTACAGAACAATGAGCTTCCAGGTCCTGAGTACCCTTATGAGGTACCTACTTGGGATGAGACCAGCCCTTATGACCCAATGGAGAGCAAGCCAGTCAAGCGCCCTCGCAAGAAGCCCCGCAAGAACCCACGGCCCCAAAATCCACTTCTTCAGTTTGATGAGCAAACTATAAAGAAGGCACGTAAGAAGCAATGGAACGAATCTAGGAACTGTGCTCGCAGATATTTAAAGGTAGATTTTGCAGATATTGGATGGAGTGAGTGGATTATCTCCCCCAAGTCTTTTGACGCATACTACTGCTCTGGATCCTGTCAGTTCCCAATGCCAAAGGTACGTAATTTATATATTTACGTTTTACAGTTTTAGATCTATACAAAGGGCACCTAACAAATACATGCAAAATGTTATTTTAGAAAGTGTTTAATTATACGCAATTTGTAAAAATTTGCAATTTGTAAAAAAAAAGCAACACTAATGTAGTTGCGATTTCTCGCAACATTTGCCTTGACCCAAGATAAAGTTAACAAAATAAGAAAAGAATATAGACATAAAGAAGTGACATGTCAGCGCCACCTCGTGGGTGTAAATCACCTTACACTGTACGGAACAATTAACAGAAAAAGTACTGGCAATTTTCTCTCCGGAAATTATCCGTTAATTTTACGGGTATTTCTGTTAACCCCAAAACACAATGGAGTGCAAAATTCAAAACGCAGGTGAAACAGCTGTAAAAAAACATTTGCCTGCACTGTAACCCCAACAGCAGTTCTTTCAGATTTACCCATCTATGTACACTGCCATTGTTTAGAATTAAACCTGCCTGTCACTTCTCCTATTTTTACACAATCACATGTTTTCACTTTATAAGCTGTTGCTTCCAGTTGCTTTCCCTCTGTGAAACATATGGTCTGATTCAGAAAAAATAAACTTGTTTTTGATGTGGCAGTTTTAGGTCTCTGTGGTAAAGCTGATCATAGAAAACCAAGACTCGTTTCATATTGTTTAGATTTATGTTAGTGAACTGCTTCCAGTTTTTCAATCCACCAGACTTCAGTGTTAATTTATCAGAATAATTGTGACCAGAATACCTGCCTCTGATAAGCTTTGACATGAAATTATATAAAATGGTGTTTCAGACATCTTTTAATGCCTCAGAGACATTTTGCATATAGTTTATCCATATATGTTAAAATGCAGTAGATACAACAAACACTCTCAGAGAGTTCTCCATCTGTATAAAACAATAGTTTAGGTCAGAAGTTCTCAGTTCTGACCCTCAAGGTTCACTATCCTGCAAAGTTTAGACACACCTGCCTGTAACTTTCTAGTAATCCTGACTTTGATTAGCTTGCTCAGGTGTGTTTGATCAGGGGTGGAACTAAACTCTTCAGGAAAGTCAATCTTGAGGGCCAGAGTTGAAGATCTCTGGTTTAGGTGGTTCCAGAAGGTCCTGGAAAATGTTGCTAACCATTTAGATTTTTTTAACTTGCAGTCTTTGAAACCTTCAAACCACGCCACCATTCAGAGTATTGTGCGGGCGGTAGGTGTAGTCCCTGGCATCCCAGAGCCCTGCTGTGTACCAGAGAAGATGTCTCCTCTCAGCATCCTCTTCTTTGATGAAGACAAGAACGTGGTCCTCAAGGTCTATCCCAACATGACAGTGGACTCCTGTGCCTGCCGTTAAAATGTTGTGGTCTTTTCCACCAGCCTCCCACCCCTAAACTTATTTTTAATTTTTGCACTGGAAGAAAGCTTACATGCCAGTAGCTGACCAAAGATATTCATTTCCTAAGCCTTGAAGAACTGTCTTTAGCTTTAAGGATCGTGAGGACCGAATGCTTTCCCAGAAGGAATTCATTACTGTTAGCAGCATACTTTGAACGTCAATTGAGATGCAAGAACATATTAAGAGACTTTCTATGTTTGACTCTCAAGGCTCCTGTATTTCAGATGTTCTCACAAATGACATCACAAATAACCTCAAGCTTAATCAGTAGTTAAGCGCCCAGGGGACAAATATTTGCTTACAATATTACAGCTATATTTTCGCTACAAGGCTTTAACTCAATGTCAATTTTGTATGGCTGCTATACAGAGGTAAACTTTACTCCAGAACCTAAATGAAATAAACTGGTGAAAAGTGGACTTTTGGAAAAAAAAGAAATCTCTTTTTCTTACTTTTGTCAAAAAACTCTGAATATATTAAAATGATTATATAAGTTACATACAATACATACATTGTCCACATTACACTTAAAACAGTATTTAATATCTGGGTGACCTTGTTGTGAATGTCTTCAACCTTCATAAAAAGAAATTATCTTTAAAATGTGTGCAGATTGTACATCTCATATTGTTACATCACAATTTATAAGCATTTTTTGGCATTGGTCAGGCGTTTTGTTTAGATATCTTGCTTTCTAAATATATGTATGATACAGTGTATGATACAAATGTTTCTGTCTGACCTAATAATATATGGTTTCATCCTTACAGTTAAAGCTAAATTTCTGATGTCACTGATTTTCAGATTTGTTTCACGTGGAAACGTTTTTCTGTCATTTATGCATAATATGTTTCATTACAAACAACTATGGATGTCAAGAAACCAGTTTTTTAGCCAGGTTTCAGATTTTGAGCAGTTCAGAACATTTGCTTGTTTATGAAAATAATTGCAAAGTATGTTTTAACAAAGTATTCTTGCAGATAAGGAAATATCATTAAACCAGATATGTCAGCCTAGGTGGTGTTCCAAATATTAACATGCTCAGGTAGACGATTATGAAAATTGTACAACATGCCTTTATAAACCACATTAAAACATTTTACGATAATAAATGTACTCAATAAATAAATCATGGTAAATAAACATTCTAGCAACTATTTTGACATTACATAAAGTTACGGTGTAAAACATGAAACAGTGCCATGTTTACCTATTTTGGCATGCTTTTACTGCGTTGATTTATTTGGACATGTGATGCTTTGTTTTAATGTATTGTGTATACATTTGTACTGTTTTTAAATAGCATAGAGCTAAAGCAATGACATATCATTCAGCTGCATGTTTATGATTGGGTGTGCTTGTTGTTTTTAATGTGTATTCAACTTCTGGACATAAGGTAACTGTAAACATATATGTAAAAGTGGGCTATTATCTTAATATATGACACAAATCCCAAAGACATACAGTATGTAAAGCACTCCTTCAACATTTGTGTAATATATTTTTGGAAGGCTTCCACCACACTGTGTTTTGTAAATGTTTTGCTGTCGGTGAAAGGATGTGTTTGTATGATAAGCTTCTTAAGAAATTATATTTGTATATGTAAATGACCTTCAAAAGCATTTATTTATTTTCTGTATGATGCGTTCTGTATCTTATTTTATGAAGCAAGAATGGGCTTCATTAAATATTCATTCAGAGTTGCTGCACAAAGGTCAGATGGGAGTGCACGGGAGTCATTCACGGGATGCCAAATTAGTGAGAATGCTTATTTTTGTAATTGATCTGTCTAAAGGGCTCCATTTTGACGGATCATTCAAGTAAAACTCAATAAAATTGCATAATGTTAAGAATCATATAGCCATGTGTTTATTTATCATGTGCTAAAGAATTGTACTTTCAGTACTCTGGCCATAAAACAGAACATTACTGAATACTGTTTCAATTATGTAATCAAAAAATAACGTTAAGACTGTACATAATGGAATTTTCTTAATGAGTCATGTGTACACATCTGAAATGTGTAATATGAGCCAAATATGAGATTGTTACTTAATAGATATTCTCATTTACAAATCACAAGTCTAGACAATTAAATGTACAATGTAATAAACACACAATTAAGACCTATCTAAAATATTTTGTAATCTTTTAACAACATTTTCAAAAAGACAATATCAATTCATAAACAAACCATTTAAAACATTTTCTCTTCAGAAGGAAACTATAAAATAACCACTGAGATTCAAGCGTTACATCAGCAATACATATTTGGTTCAGGTGCCGAGGTGAGGTCAGCATGAACCTCATAAGCTCCAGGAAACGTTACTAAATATACTGCTTTTCACATTAACTCTGCTTGAATTACACAAACTGTAGTGTCACTCTTTCAGAGGTTAACCTCTGAAACCTCATCAGATGCGTTTCCAGTCACAGGTGGTCATTACCTTCAAGAGTTCAAATACCTCACAGCATCAACACTTCTAAAACAAGGCACATCTCACCTTCCTGCCAAACCACGAAAGATTCTCCACGTCTTAAGGTAAATATAACCAATGGTTTCACACTATTTTCTATGCTGCCATGGCTACATGATTCTCACACACAGTCCTCTTGCGTCCCTGAGGTGTGGTTTCAGACAAACACAGAGAAGTGGACTATTTCTCAACAATGGATATTATGTTGGCTATATCTAAACACCCTGACACCATAATAATGAAACAATTTCTTTCTTATGTCTCTCCTCTGCTGTGACTCCCACAGCAGATTTCAGTCAAGGAGTCTCTTGTTTCAGCACATAAACTGTTTGCTTCATCATCTGAGGTTTTTTGTATTAGAGGCAGACAAATGGTAGAAGCTGGAAATGGCAGAAGTGTTTTGTGTCGCTCTGTTTTTTTACCAAACAGACTTTGGTTTGGCTACAATTAAAGAAACAGTCAAACAGACAAGACAATAAAGTGTACGTCAACAGCAAAGACCAACACAGTCAGCCTCCCAAATTTGTTTAGCTGGGAGCTTTTTATGGCTGTCTAAACAGAATGCAGGTGTACTTCCTCCAATGAAATGCCATCAACATTAAAACTATTATGGAAATTCTGTTTAACACCTATTACACGTGTGTCATACTTATTACGGTTGAGGCTTCAGCCTCCTCTCCACCACGCCACCAGAGAGAACCATCACCAGAGTATTAGCTGAACATCCATCCGAACTACAACTCCCAGAATGCACTTACCTGGTGTTTATCACTTCCATGTGTTCCGGATTAGTGATCTCCTATTTTCACGCTTAGTATTTGCGAAGTCTTGATTTGTCATGTGCATCATTTCTGAGCGTTTTTCCCTGTCTATTGTTTATCTGCCTTCCGTGTATGATCTGGATTTTTTATGGTTTATCAATTGTTTGCTGCCTGCCTTTTGTGTTTTGGATTGTCTTACCGTTATCAATTGTTTGCTGCCTGACCTGATCTTGGACTGTATTATTGCTACTGATTGTTTGCTATGATTACTCTTTTGTTTTGCCTCCGCTGTGTATGTTTGCTGGTATCTACTCTGCCTGTCAACCATTCTAATATATTTGCTGCAAATGGATCAGCATTTCTTGATGCAACCAACTACATTAAGTTGACTCAGTGTGGCACAGGAGCAGCTCATCAGTTTAACTTATCCATCTGCATCCAGCATCATTATCTGGCTTCAGGTCTCAGTATATGATTCTGTATATGATTATGTTATGAAGGTAGTCAAAGGCCTCTGTTACGCAGCCCACACAGAACTTTGCAGTGTACTCATCAAAACTCCCCCTGGAATAAAGCATTCATTTACTGAGAATAAGAATCCCCATACCGTAAATGTTCTGTAAAGCTCTCACACGCAACACTTGAAATATCCCAGCTGAATAAACATTGGTCAAGGATGGTTTATGTGTGTTGGTCTAGCTGGTGGAAAGGCATTCCAGTGCTGCTCATGTCTTTTCAGGGGGGACATGATTTTTAGCATCGCACCAGTAACACATCAGCTGCACTGTTTATATGAAATAGAAAGGGAACATGTCTTTTAGAAGGCTTCAGATCTCTCCACCAAGGCACACTTCCAACAGCATGTACACATTCTTGTTGTCTTTAAAAGTACATTAGATCATAGAAGCAGAAAAGCAGATTAAAAGATCAAAACAGTAGTTGTTTGGCTAAATCATACCCCCCCCCCAATAATCAAACAAATACAACCCCCCAAAAGTAATACAATGATTAATAAAAACATTTGTACAATCCTTCATGTTTAACCTAAATACGTATGTTTTTGTTGGTACCTTCACTAGGTAATATTCTAACGAACAGATCAAATAAACAGTATTAATAAAAGTATAAATTAAAAGTACTATTAAAAATAAAAGTACTATTTTGGTATCTGAGGTTTCATTCGTGTCTAACAGACTGTTAATTTGATGCAGACTAGTTTAAAATGCTTAATGAAAGAGAAGTTCATCTCCAGCAAGATCCTAATCTCTTCCTGTGTTATCTCTGATGTGACGCTTCTTATTACCTCCAGGCTGCCAAACGGTATAAACTGGTTTCTGTCTCCGTAAGCTCTATCATATCACATGACACTTGTGGAGTGAATGTGCTGCTTCCTGACCTCCTTAAAGAATGTGGATTTACAGAAAACTCTGTAATTGTTTAAAGTATGTAATTGCGAAAACTTTGTTTACACAAAGTCTTGTTTTATTTGTGACAAAGGCAAATATCATTATTTGTGTCATTTGTAGATGACCAAACGCAATTACACATTTTAGCAGTGACAGATTCCTGTCTTCAGATTCCTTCTGACTTATATTGGTTTGTTTTATGCGTTGTAAAAAGAAACTCTTATGAACGATGGGAAAGATCACAGATCAGCTTTCCACAAAAAAAATATTTTATTAACAAAAACATACCCACGAGGGGGCAGAACAAAATCAGACACCACACACAAGAGCATTAAATAAGGGGAGCAAACAAGGCAGGTAACGAGGGCAGGCAGGTGAGGGGCGTTAACTTATGATGGGATAATTAATGAGGAAGAAAGGGGGCGGGGTCAAGACTCAAGACAGGAGAGCGCTTGGTACAAAGTAAACAAAAATGCCCATGTGATTCCACAGATCACAAGATACAAGAGCATGAGTCTAGATCCTGACTCTAAAATACAAGAACCAGGAGTCAGGATCCAAACATCATGCTCTGACACAAAACACAGGACTGTTAGGAAACTGGCAAGAGAATTTAGAAAAAACCCAAGATAGGATAGCCAGGACCCTGACAAAAACATGGAAGGTAACATGGAAAGTTTGTCTCACTTAAGAATTATATGAACTAGTAAACCCATGAAGTACATTAAACAAAATATGCATATACACTTTATAAATTATGGTTGACTCTTAAGTCTATGAAATAATGTGAATTTAAGATAAATTATAATAGATTTGTGAGAAATGTGTGAGAAAAAAAATCACAATTAACTGAATGATTATATAGACAATTATATTTGCAGATCTGACATCTTCACTGTAATTTGACAAAGCAGGAACCTGTTAAGTGCATTAGATAATAATATTACAGTAAACTACTATCACAGATGTTTATGACATGAATGAAATGTGTGTAAAAATATATATGATCCTGTGTGCTTTGTGTAACTTTTGCAACATAGAAAGATACAGGTTACATTTCAAAACATATTTGGCCACACTGGTTTAAGATATCTGAATTATATGAAGAAAAAATCACATCATCAAATCACAAATCACACAATTACATTTAATACATTTGTATTAAATTCATGTTTAAGGTGTGTTGGGACAAAGCATCACATACAAAATGTAAAGCAAGCTACAGTATTTAAAAAGAAATATGGACCACATCTACAGACCATAATCCTTCAATCGCAGACAACATGTAATGAATATTAATGATATTGAAGAAATGGAATTACTCCATAGAATTGGACCCACCCCCAATTCTGTAAAATGATCCACTAAACTATAATGACCCTCTTGACCTTTCTGACTGGCAGTTTTTAGGGACCAGCACTAATGGCCTTATTCCTAACACCCTCTTGGACATGGTGGTGACAGACTGACGAGAACCATTATGTCCGTAATTAAATTGCCCACCCTATCATAAGCTACAGTGGAACAGAAACCAACAGGGGAACCAGGCCTGGCTATCACATGCTAAACAGTTCCTGTTACTTCCCAGTCAAATTACTGATTTATCTCAACACACTTGACCTGCCACAGATCAACATCTCCAGTGAAATCCATGAGGATTAGTGCTGTGGAGAAATGGTGATGTAAATCACCTCATGGTTTAGCTTTAGCATTGGATGGTTAACAATATAGAGTATACAGTATACAGAATACTACACAATATAGTAATAGAGGCCTAAGAAATGTTTTAAAAATGTGCAACAATAGTAAACTATCTATAACGAGATGTAAACTATTGCTTTAGGTGGGCATGATTAAACACTGTATTTTTTTCACAACTTCTGAGAGAAAGGAAATACACAAGATACCTCACTCTCCTTATCTCCATATACACATGAATTATAATTTATCTTAAGTGTATATATGTTGAAGGCAGATGGAATTACACATGATGAAAACTACACATGATGTGCTTCTATGTAAATAAGGCAATCTGACCTTTTGTACAAAAGACATGAGAATGAGAACATGGTCAATGACACATTTTGATAGGTGACTTAGAAAAGTAAAGAATCCTAAATGTTTCTTATTCCTTTTAAATATTCCTTACTTACATTTGACAAAGATTATCGAACACCCAATTATCTTTAAGATTGCATTTAATCCAATGTAAATCCTACATTGTTCATGTGGTCTCACATTTTTGGACCCTTCTGTAAGCAAACCCAATCTCCACCAAAACAAACTGATGAGAATGTACACAATGTTGCACATTACCTTTCCATTGGCAATTATGTAGAAGTTATTTCCTTCCTTTGCTTTTTTGATGATGTAATCTCCTTTATTATAATACTCCTGGAATCAGGAAGCACAAGACATCTGGTCCATGTTCTTAACAGATCTCTATCCCCAACCGTCCAACAACATGACTTTCTGTCAGAGCACTAGTGTTTCAATAAAGAAGCTCTCTCGGCATGCCACAGATCTAAAAAACATTTCTCTCCTAGCGTTCCTCTCTGAATTCCATTCACCACTGTTTAATGATACAGTTCCACTTTATCAACATTTTTCAGTGCAAAATATGTGGGCCACTATAGGGTTACACTGCTTTCTAACCCCTAGAGAGGGGAATATAATCAACTCCATTGGAATGATTGAATAATGACATTCTCCCATTTGACACCAGGGGCCAACAGGAATGTTCTTTTCAGCACAGGGGGACACATGGAAGGTTATTTGACAGAGTTGACAAAGCCCTTCGTGGAGAAGTGGAATGAATCAGTCAGCGGCCTGCATTGGCTGTTACAAACATCTTTAACAAATCACTCAACCCTTGATCGGAGTGAACACTTCGCTCAGTCTTGGTCAAATAAGTTTGGTAATAATATGCTGGGGCAAGTGATGAAAAATGTAATATCACTGTTAAGGCAAAATTTTCACTTTCAGCCTGGCCTTCTGAAGACAAATGTTCACTAAAGATGCTTAAGTAGATTCTAACTGGCAAATGTTTTATAGTGTGTTGAATTCAGATAGAGCTGCATACTTTCTTTTGAATCACCATTATTGCATTACAAAAGGTTTTTCTTACCACCTCTAAGCAGTCAACAATTTTAGTTAGTTTATTCCCTGGCAGACTGCCAAAAAGCGAAACAATAAAATAAAATATAAAAAAGTTAGTAGTCTTACAAACATTTTAGTTGGTTAAGCTTAAGACTGCCTTTTTTAACATTTGAATTCCTTTAGGTACTTTCCTGTTGTCTATTTCAGCTAATAGTTACATAAGCTTTAAGGTCACAGAGGTCATTTTCAGGAGACCATGAAAGCACCTGAATTGAGTTTCATAATCAAGAACATTATCAAGCAAATGTCACAAAAAAGATCCAAACTCTGCTGTGTTTGTTTCATTTTTACATTGTTTCATGCAATAGCATCACTTTGATGTTCTGAGCCCCAGCTAATACCTGAATTCAGACAGTGGAGGTAGGACACAACAGTAAACACAAACAGCAGGAGGAAAGAACAGCTTTACCTCCTCGGGAAGTTGTGGTACTGCTCATGCCGAGCCTCTGCAGTCATCTGCATGATGTTGTGAAAGACCTCTCAATCCAGGGCCCATGTCCTCACGTTGCTGGCCGCTGCAGCCATAACAAAACAGCAGGTAAGGGAAATACCAGCAATGTCCAGGATTTACTTCATCATTTGTTTTTCCTTGCTGAGTGATGTATAATTAAACCAGCGGTTCAGTGACCAGAAAACAACAGCTGTTTCCAATACATCCATTAGGAGGTGGTTACATTTTATTGTGTTTACTCAAAAATTTAGATGTTAGATTTCAAATATTAAAATATATTTTCTAGGCATGTGACCTATTATTTAAGTTTTTATTAATTTATTATTACATTATTCAGTTACTGTGTTTCACTCAGAGCCCTTTTGGGAGGGAAAATAAAGAACATGGCAGACACTTTACAAACATCTGTCATCACTACACAAGCACATTTGGTTTGAGTAAGTACATTTGGCCACAGACACAAACAAACAAACTTTTCATACCAAAAAAAATTCATACCATACTTTCATAAATTCACACAAGAAGACAAAAAACAAGGTCAATTCAGTGAGTTATTTATCTGTGGCCTGTGGCTACATGTGGTCAACCCATGGTCACAGCAAATTCTGAACACAAAAAATGGTCATGCAGTAACAGTTTGTTTTTAAATAGTTTTTTTATAGTTATTTTTATATATAGTTTGTTTAAATATAGATTTTAAAAACTCATACCACACTCTCTGTCTTTTTGTTGCCAACTTTAACTCCACACCTTGTTTATTAATTGAGTTAAGTGTTTGTGTTTGAATTGATTTGTTAAGTGTGGTTAAGGTTTTGCTGTCTTTTGTTGTGGAATGTGTTTTTGTAATGTTTGAGTGCTTCACTGATTTCAGGTTTGTGTGGCTCTGTGTGTGTGTGTCTCTTTCTCTCTTTTTCTCTTCTCTTCTCTTGTTTTTCTTTCCTGACATTTAAATATTTGTTGTTGCTACTTGCTTGTGTTTTGTTTGTTTAGTCTACATGTGAACATTTGTGTAAATAATATGTATTATGTTTCATGTTTTGCAAAAAATGTGTTTTATACATAGTTTGAAGATTCTATATTTTTTTAAAAACAAGCCTAATAACTA
>JAZGTJ010009061.1:0-19965 GCA_036877575.1 Botia almorhae | reverse complement strand
AAATAGTCATTTTGTTTGAGCCAAGTTTCAGTCAGACAGAGCATATCAAATTTAGAGTCTGTGATCATATCATTTATAATAAGTGCCTTTGAGTTCAGTGAACATATAGTTAGTGTGCTGACCTTAGCACGGGATACTGGCATTCAAGCCCCATGCTGAATAATTCTCTAAGTGTATAATGTAGATGTTTACAGGGCAGTGGCCTGAGATAGATATTTCTGTAACCAGCAGTTTGCAAGTAGGGTCTTTGCAGTATGCCTATGGTGATTGTGCTCTAACTTGGACCATGTTGCAGCTGCTACCCTCAGCATGGCGCAGTTGGCATTGTATTCCCTAGAGTGTCAAACAAAACATGTCAAGTTACCTCTAAATGGAATGTCTCTTGGTTAGGTATGTAACCTTGGTTCCCAAAGAATAGAAACGAGACACTGCATCTTGTTGCCATGCCTCACAGAGCTCCCCATAGTGTTACACCAGACGCAGTGTCTCGTTCCCTTTCTAAGGGAACCAGGGTTACATACAGTACATAACTGAGAGATGTTTTAAGGGTTTTCATGCAACCAGGCCCTGTGCTTTAACTAATTCTTACAACTAATTCTTACATAGTTCTTACTTACATATATATGTGAGTGTATGTATGCGTCTGTACAGGTTTTTCTGCCTATGTGAGGGCTAAATTATTAAAAATGCTCTTACAAATACAGTGAAACTTGCCAATAACACAATGGTGAGGACATTTTAGGTGGCCTACGCTGGTAAAACAATGCAATTCTTTTGTTCGCAAAAGAAGGATGCAACACATCAGCTATGATATGCATATCATCATGGGGTTTTGGTCAGGTCACTGACACTCACTGGTGAACCACACACTTTCTGCAATGAGCTCCTGTACCAGGACCTGAATACCCAAGCAAAGTTGGGAGTGGTTACAAAGTAAAGGATTGCACTGCCCCCTTGTGGTGGGATTGCAGTATCGGGAAGATGGATGATGAGAGAGGGAGTGCAGTTCAAGAAATAAAGACAGGATTTATAATGAGACCGATGTTAGTGAACAGATTCGCAAAAGAAGGATGCAACACGTCAGCTATGATACGCATATCATCAGCACATTGAAAGTATTTCATGGCTGAATAGTGACACCATTATCAGAAAGCAGAGTTAAAAAAGGAAATACACAAAGGAATATGGAGTGTGAGTTAATAAATGAGTGAAAGAATGAATGAGTGAATAAATTAGGTGAGTGAGCAAGCAAGGGAACAAAAAATAAGTGAAACCAAAATGAAGAGTGTTCTGCAGTCTAAATCTGGATGGGTTAACATGACACAGGAGTTTTTGGAAGCTGCCTCCTTTTTTGATTTGGGATTATGTCTGTAGCACATCACACCACCGTATAAACTTAAAACTTAAACTAGTTATTTGATGTTGAAATATAGCTAACTGAATAATAACATATCAAGTTTAATGGCATAAACATTAATAATGCCCCTCCTAAGCATTTTTTACCAGTCCCTCCCAAGCTTTTTTACTAGTTTGAGTATTTCAGTATTTTTACAGGGTATGTTTCTAGCCTAATAGGTAACATTTTTAATGTTCCTGTAGTGCAGGTACCATAGGGTCCATGCACTGACCTAAGGAAGTTCATTGTGGGCCCCAGTCATTATCTCATATTTTTTTCTTCAGACCTGAAAGCAGTAGTGGAGGAAAACAAGCAGTATAAATACACAGGGATTAACATAGGAACTAAACAAGACATAGGTAAGATCAGTTAGTTGCCATGAGAACAAATGAGTGAAAATGAACTAAAAGGTGGCTATAGAAACTGACTACAGTCTAGTATGGTTACTATAGAAACAAACAAGGCACTAATTAAGGTTAACTATTAAACAGAAAACAAAACATAAACATGACATAATACCCATGTTACATGTATTTGTGCATAACTTACAAGAGGTTGTTTTGTTATCTAGTGTGATGTGTGTTGTATGAAGGCTGTTCTACTCATGTTAATTTTTTTTTAAATAAAAGTTTTATATGATTCTGTAAGTTCTAGACTACAAATACCTCAACAGTTTTGAGGGTGTTTTTATATGTGTATTATATTGTATATCGTGTGGAAATCATTATTGGAATTTATCTGTTGTCCCAATATTTTCCAGAACATTTATTACACACAGCTACACATGCACTGTTGGGCAAAACCACTTACAAAAATACACACAGCACACCGCCACATTTTTCTCATGCAAAATGTATGAGTTGTGTAAGAGAAGGCCACCTGTTGTTTAGCTTTCATGTTGTTCTTTCAATGTGTGTGTCAGAGAGGGAGGGGGGAAATCAAAGGCATAGAAGAGCTACAGAATGTCCAGAGAATGTAATTGCCTCAGCTGAGAGAGTAACTGACCTACTGCACTCTCACTCATTCACCACACCATAGATACACTACGGGCCTCTACCATAATACACACACTATATAGATAGAACTTCAACACAACTTTAAATGCTTTTAATTGTGCTGTTCTGTGTGCAATGGAATGTTTGAATTACACCAGTAATTCTCAAAATTCTTTGACATTTTAGTACAAGGCATTAATTTAAGTGAAATTGCTTGGTGAATTACGCACTCTCATAGATAAATCATTGGATAAGCCCAAATTTAATTGCCACCATTGAGAAATATTGCACCTTTATTTGACTTATTTACCTTGTTTTTCCACTGCTTTTATGTAATACAAGTACAATTGCATACTTTTGCAATTAAATAAAATGAACTAATTAATAAAGCATTCTTCATTATTCTAAACCAGCCGATTAACTCTGACCCATATTAGCAGGCAGCTTACTCTTGAATTGAACAGAAAATGGCCAAACTTCTGGTTTTTACTAGGAGGTTAAATTACTACAGGTGAATGTTTGTATGGCTGCTAGGAAGCTTTGTGTTATGCTTGTTGAGTCTTTATTTTTTTGGGCTGTTCGTGCTTGTAGTCAGAGTCCAGTCTTACACACATCTAAAGCATGTTGTCAGGGGTCAGGAGCTTAGATCAATAAGCAGCAGTAACTGTTATATTTGGTATTGTTAATATTACACATGACATTTACTGAAGAACAGTAATTCCAATGAAAATTAGTTGATTATGGTTGATGATTTCTAGCTAGGCTGTTAAGTGCTAATAATGTGTGTGTGTGTGTGTTTATTTGAGATCCTCTGTTTCTGCTATCACTATGCAGCCTTTACTACACGACAGACTGACAGACTGAACAGAGATGGGTATGTTGAGAGGTTAAAGAACTTCATGCTTTCGTGTTGGCCACTTTGTTAAGCTGTGCATATATGTGTGTAGATGTGGCAGTTACTTAGCTACTGTTTGGGGACAAACTTGTTCTCATAAGTGAGCTAAATCTGACAAAATGTCCTTTTGGGAATATCTGGAATGTCCTTAATTGGGGACAAAAAATTAATTAAAAAGAAATGTTTGTCAAAGGTTATTCTTATGGGAACACAATTGCAGATAAACAAATAGTATCTTTATATCTAAAAAAATATCTAAAGTTGTATTTTGGGGTTAGGATTACTATATGGTAATTTAATTTGGTTATATTAAGAACAAGTGTGAGTTTCTAAAAGTATGCATGCAACGTCCATGTGTGTGCGTTTACAAGAGTTTAGGTTTACTCCTGTCCTCTCTCCCCACATGGAAGGAACAGTTATACCCACCTCTTCCCTTTGTTCTCCCCCCAAAATATCCCCACTGCCCCCCCCCCCTTTTGTTACTCTCCCTATCTCACTCTCACACACCATCAACAGGTGCCTGCCAGCACTGCTTCAGTGTCGAAACACATTCCTTTCTACCTCCCATAATTCTCTGGCTCTCCAGCCAATCACAGACCCTGTGTTCCACAAATCAGAACACCCTCCAAGACAGAAAGGAGAAAAATTATGATGTTATGACCATGTCAAGGTTTGGTAAGAAAGGTTATGAAGTGAACAGCATCAACCACAGGACCTGTTAACTGTATTGGAATTAAAAGATCATATTGTGCTGGTTGGGACTCTGGGCTGCGATATTTGAATTAGTGTGTTAGTGATTGTATGCAAGAACTTGTTGAGGTGTGTTTGTGCATGGTGCTGGTGGTATAGCTGGTGATACGTGAAGAAGATTGTGCTCACAATGAAGGCTCTGCTTTGGGTTGTGTGGGGCTGCTGGCTTCTAATTCTCACAGGTAATCCAGATGTGTGTTTTATGTTTCTTTAGAATTATATAGTGATTGCAACATACTGTAAAAAAATATTTGTGCTGACATTAATAACTATTATTATTATTATTTATAGTAATAGTAGTAATAATAGGTTATACCTTTAATTCCTTTAGCACCTTTCATATGTAAAAGGTAGGTCAAAGTGATTCACAATTCAAAATATAAAGAATAGAGTAGTAACTACTGTAACTGTTAAAAACAATATAACACAAGAACAACAAATTAAAGAAACTATTGAAAACTATGGAAAAATGGAATAGTGACTAAAGATTCTCAAAATCGGTACTGTGCATAAAATCTATTCAATGAGACCCTCAAGTTTATCTGAATACACATAATCATAGACAGTTAAAAGTGTCTGTCACCATGTGAGTCAGGTATGCGCTTCCATGAACTGTGATAGACTTCAGCACTAAAAGATACTAAGCATACAATGTTTACAATGGCACAGCATATTTGACCTTGTAGGAGGACAAAGAAACAGTGGTGAGAGCAACGACTATTCCACAAAAGAGAACAAAAAATGTGTGTGTGTGTATTTAGAGGCATCTGAAGCTGAACGGAGACTGTTGGAGGATTTGTTTCATGATTACAACCTGAAGGTGCGGCCAGCACGTATCTGGAATGAGAAAGTGATGGTCAGAGTGGGAATGACTCTGGTACAACTCATCAGTTTGGTAATATACACATGCACACACTCTCTCCCTATATGTTATGATTTATGATTTATGAGTTATTATCTGATTCTCTTTTTATATACTCTCTTTTTCCAAAGCAATTTTCTTTCTCATCACTCCCACAGTTTATATTAAGTAGCATTCACAGTGGGCTGTTAAGAATCAGCAGCCCAGCTGCCTCTCTTGCGCCCAACCAACGCTTCAGCAACATTTTCCTAACATTAAAGAGACATTAGCACCCAATCCCCTTGTGCACTCAGTCCACAATGAAGAGTGATTTCCAGCCATGATGTATCAAGCCATGCATAGAATATTAGCCTTTATATGGAAGGACTGACTGTGACAGCATGCCTCACTTTACACACATTACTGCTGCGCTTATGTCACTATCCCTGCTCTCTCACAGAATGAGAAGAATGGAGAGATGACAACCAACGTGTTCATGAATATGGTGAGAGGCAGATCTCTGTTTAACACAGTCTCTTTGTGTGTTTTTTTCTGATGTGCAGCAAATTTGTGTGCTTGTGGTTCCATTAAAATGCTATTTGTGTGTGTTTTTCACTCGCTGTCTTTTTAAGGCTTGGACTGATTACAGGTTATCTTGGAATCCTGAGGACTATGATAACATTGATGTTGTGCGAATTCCTCCCATGAAAGTGTGGCGTCCAGACATCTATCTTATCAACAAGTGAGATCATTGCTGTATGAGCCGACACACTGGGGCATTCAAACCATGACACCTGCCACACTTTTTTTAACATTTGTCTTGGCAAAAGCACTCAGAACTTATGCAGCACCTCAGATCTCCATATGACACATTTTCTAGAAGGATTTACACATTGGTTGCCATGAGAGGACCTAAGATCATTAAAAAAAATTAAAAGGACACGCAGAGTTCAGGATGTGACTATGTAATATTTTCTTTCTGTTCTGTAGTAATGATGGTCAGTTTGATGTTGCCCTGTATGTAAACGTGCTAGTGACCAGTGATGGAACTGTCTCTTGGTTACCACCAGCCATCTACCGCAGCACATGTTCTATTGAGGTACACGTAAACCTCTTAGTATGCTAAATTTTAATTTGTAATTTTTTGGGAAAAATTACAATTTTCCAATTCCAAAGTTGCAATGTAAGTGCATTAATTTAAACATGATTTTTGTTGACTGATTGACCGATTATTATTATATTTAAATTGACTAATATTACAGGTGCTATTGACAAATTTCAACTTGTATTGAATTAATATTATTATCAGCCTTTAGATTTACAGTGACTTGTTATTTTTACTCTAATTTTTTTAATTTCACTGTAATAAACTTTATTATGTACTTATGTACTTCCTCTGTTCTGTAGGTGGCCTACTTTCCATTCGACTGGCAAAATTGTACAATGGTGTTTCGTTCTTATACATATGATTCTTCAGAAGTGGACCTTCAATATGGTCTAGATGAAGATGGCAATGAGCTTTATGATATAGTGATTGATGAAAATGCATTCACTGGTACTTCCTCTTAAAAATGTTTTCTTGTTCACTGTCACTTTAAACAGAAACTTTTAACACAAACCATTGTAATCTGGTTTAGACTATAGATTTGCGCAATGTGATTTAACCAGTTTAACAGATAACCAGTGACACCAGAGCTGTATTCAACTATATTAACCCAGATCAGCAATAAAATAATACACACACACACAAACACTATCTTTCCTTTATTCTCTGTTTCTCTTATTAGTCTTCTCTCTTTCATAAGAGAATGGCGAGTGGCAGATTTGTCATAAACCTACCAGAAAGAACATCCATGATGACCTATATGAGGACATCACCTTCTACCTGATCATTGAGAGGAAACCTCTGTTCTACATTATTAATATCATTGTGCCCTGCATCCTCACCAGCGTGTTGGCCATATTTGTCTTCTATCTGCCACCTGGTGCAGGTGGGTGTCTACAATTTTATCTGTTAACAACTGCTACTGTTTAACGAATGCCTTTGGAGCAGTAAGCAGTGGATTAGCAAACCAGTCCAAACATTCTATCCAACATCATGACTAAAGGCCACTTAGCATATTCAGACAAAGCTGTCCCATCATGTGTCCCATTATTGTAATTTGTCGTGGTCTGCAACTAGGTTGGGTGAATAGATTTATTTCATTTTCCCCTGTTGAAATAAGTGCTCAAACTGATCTTTGTACTGGTATACAGGTTAAAAGCATAACAGTATGGCACATATTGTCATGTAAAACATGTTTTCTGACTGCCTTCCCAGGTGAGAAGATGACTCTGTCCATATCAGTCCTCATTGCTCTCACTGTTTTTATGCTGTTGTTGGCTGACAAAGTTCCAGAAACATCTCTGGGTATTCCTATTATCATTAATTATGTCATGTTCACCATGATCCTGGTGACATTTTCAGTCATCCTTAGCGTGGTGGTTCTGAACCTCCACCACAGGACACCCAGCACACATCACATGCCCCTATGGGTGCGAAAGGTGAATGTTCACTAGATTTAGGAAGATCTTGATTCAAAAAACAGTTTAATTTATTAAACACACCTTATAATGTGTTTTGCCATTTCTCCATCTCCTCAATCATTCTGCAGGTTTTTATCAACTTCCTACCTCGATACCTGGGTGTACTTAGGCCCCAGCCTGAGGAATCAATAGAGGAAGAGCCCAAAGAAAGTGTCCCTTTAGGTTGTATGGACCAAGGCCTCAGACCTAGAGGTGAATACTTCACCCGAAAGATCAACCCTGCACTGGTAATGCCATGGAGAGGAAGGTATAAAATGCTATTAGTTTTTTAGACATAAAACAAATCTGATACTGTGTATGCAACAATTGACCTTTTAAATTTCAGAAAAAAATGACTTGAAATGTCTTCAACATTGAAATGTTGAAGTGTGTATATTATATTTAGTGAGTAATGTCTCATTTGGTAGATGTCATCATGTAGTCTCATCATGTCTCATTTGGTGGCTCATTTTGGAGTTTGGTGCAATTGATTGTCCATTTGCTGTATTATGCTCTATTCGCAAGGGTAAGGATGTTAGAATGCCAGTAGGAATAGTGAGTAAATGAAATGATGAACATACTGTCACAGGTGAGGAATCACACGACAAGGTGGGCGGTGCAAAGATACCCCGGAGGGTGGATTTATTTAATGAAAAAGGGCGTGTAGTGCGTGGGGGTAGCAGCCGGGCTAGCTGCTGGTGCAGGTGCTGGTGCGGCTGGCGCGGCTCGTGCTCGGGGTTGCGTCCCTCCTGGCGACGGGAGTGTGCGGTGGCGCGGGCTCCTTTATAGGGCTTTCGGCCACTCGCTCTGCTCTGGGTGTGCGGGGGACACGCAACGATACTCCGGCTGGCGGCACTTTTAGGCTGCGCTCTCAGTCCAGGCGTACTCTGCATCAGATTATTCCTCCGGCTCTTTATCTTCCTCTCTAACCCCGTCTTGGCGGAAGGCGGCGGCGTTTTAACGCCGCGGGTTGACGCGTCGCAGCTGTGCCCGGTCTGCCCGTGATGGGCTCGGGCAAGTGCGGCGCGTCCGTTGCCAGGGCGACGCTGATTGCCCCGGTGCGCCTCGTCACAATACTATGAAGGAAAAGTTTTTTGCTTGTAAATTTAAAATATCTTGAAGAGAGACAATTAATTAAACAAGTGCCTTTGGCATTTCTTACTGCTTTTTCACTAATTCTGGCAACCATTCAGGGTAAAGCATGCCAAAATAAGAACAGGAGCACTGCATAAACCTAAACAATCCAATAACTGGCATCTTGTAGCATTTCCAATACATGTTGTGTTTTCTAAAGAAAAGGAAAGACCAATTAAAGGTGTTTAGGTTAGTTTAGACCAGAGTCTAGTTTAGAGTCGGGCATACCAGCACAAGATCCTCCCCTTTGGGCTGTCCCTGTCCCCCCCTTGTCTTTACCAAAATCATGGAGGCTAAGTGGACATTTGCATTCTCAACAATCTCGATGACTGGCTCATTCTGGCACACTCTCGGGAGCAGTTGTGTGAACAGTGACTGTGGCATGCATCAACCGCCAAGGCGGTCTATGCTCACATTGCATGTCTCAACTCGCCCGGATTTTTGGAACCTCCATGTATGGTTCTTGGACTGGACGTGGAGACCCTGAATGATCTATCCCTGGGCATGTTGGCCATTATCACTCAGGCGAGGGCTCCTTCCACAAGGTGGGTTTACGCCTTGAAGTGGAGCCTCTTCGCTGAATGGTTCTTCACGGTTCTTCACGGTCGCCTCTATCAAGAGGGTTGGAGACATTGTCAGTTGGCATTGTCAGTCAGCAACTCATGCCTAGAGTTCGGGCCCGCCTACTCTCACATTATCTTGAGACCCAGGCCTGGCTATGTGCCCAAGGTTCCCACCATGCCTTCAAGAGCAGGTGGAGAAGCTCTGATTAGCTCTTTGTCTGCTCGAAGCTTAGCAGAAGAGAAAGGCCATCTTCAGTAGATGTTGGTCCACTGGATAGTGGCTGCCATCACTCGGTGTACTTCCAAGGTGTGCTGTGCCCCCTCGACATGTAGGCTCACTCGACTAGAAGTGTTGCCTCCTCCAGCCGTTGATGCATGGCACCCCTCTAGCAGACATTTGCAGCTGTGTCGTCCAGCTGTGGGCTCGTGTGTATGCCACAGTCAGCCCTTGTGCTGGACTAGGTGGCCCATGTGTAGTGATTTCCCCTTGGTAATCCCACATGTGCATTCTCCATTATACGGTTTCCCTATCGGTGAACCTGTGTCTTTCCCTTGGTGCTGTACTGTTGCCAGTCTCTGTGGACAGTGAGCCGCCAAGTAGGTAGGACCTGCACAGAGACATTTCCCGTAGGTAGTACTGCCTTGTCAGTCTATACCTCATCTCAACACATTACCTCCTTTTAGCAGGGTGTGGTCTCCACACCACCCTTTTTGTTTTTTCCCAGTGTTTCTCGAGGAATGAGACCTGTGCACTGAGGTGCCCTCTCTTGGACCACTCCGCATCCAGGCTACACACCTGGCTGGGCTGCCGCGGTTTTCCTGCGCGGAGCGCTGGTTAGGTTACAGAGGCAGGGAAGCTGTTGTACAGAGGCCTGCCTGTACTTGCATTCCTAGCCCGCAATGTGGGTCTGTTTGCGACGTATGGGAGCCCATACGTCAGTTCATTGACATAACATTGAAAGTGATTGACTGAAAGGTCTCGGTTATGTATGTAACACTTGTTCCCTGAAGAAGGGAACGGAGACATTACGTCCCCTTGCCGGAAGCCAGGACACATTTTGGCTCCTCAACACAAACCTGAATAAAAGCGAGCTGCGGCCGGCTTTATATACCCGTTTTATATACTTTTAAAACATTTTTGTTGCCCTAAATTAGTTTAGTAAAATTGGCTGTACAAATTATTTTGACTTACTGTTTTAAATCTTAACTGGTGTTGAATTGCACCAGTTAAATTCTGTTAAAAAATTGCTTTACTTAATTTGATGGGTTAAAAAATTATAAAAGCATATGTTGTCATGATCACTTTTTACAGTGTAGGTTGTTAATATTCACTTGCTAACAAAAATGGTTGACACCAGAATTTAAATTTTAGAAAAACTAGTGGGGCATTTTTTTTTATATTACTGAGCTGGTAATACTGGTCTAACATTACTGGAATAACACTAAAATAACATTCAAAGACACATTAGTTTGTCCATTTTTTTGTCAAGACTGCTGTTTTTAAATTCTCAGTACAACATCATTCAAGACATCTTATTGGACAGAGCACAGCTGAGCTCTACGTGATCCCCCACTTACTCCAACACAAACACACAGCTGACGAATCAATATTCAGTTTAATGTGCCTGCACCATAATCTTCTGGTGTTGGTGATATTGATATCTCAGCCTGGTTAAGCTTAGTCACCCCCTTCAAAGTCGCCAGAGCTAAAGCCCTTGTTGAGTTTGGGCATTAGAGTGTAATGCACACATGAACAGCAGAGAGGTGCCGGGGGTAGAGGAGGGTTTTTTTCTTTGAAAACACGTGACTGTATGCATTCCACTCTACAGTGTTTGTGTTTCAGCGACAGAATCCCCATCTGTCAATGATAATGAAACCAAAGGACTGAGCAGTTCTGCAGGCACATGTAGTTGCTTGCATCCCCTCTTCACTGCTTCAGAATGGCTGACCCTGCACCCTATCTCTGTGTTGTCCATAATCTGGTGTCACAGCATGTTCCCACCCTCTTTAGATGACTGCATGCCACGAGGGCTTACATTACAGCACAAAGCTCATAAGTCCTTCAAGACATGGCACCAGTCTTCAAAGATGCAAAAAATGTTCTTAAGGGAGTTCTTAAGGACTTCATATAACTGCTTACCTTTTAAATGGCTAGTGGATTTGCTGTCTAAATTCTAGAAAATGTGGTTCTAGCCAACATGTAGCCTGCAGCCTGTGTGCAGCCCTCAAGCTATTTATTGTGGTTTGTTTGATGTTGTCATCACCATGGCAACTACACCATGACAACTACAACTACAAATATAGCTGCAAGCAGCAATGATGGGGTCAAACCCATAAGCAGCACTATGGGAAGCATTTGATGCTTGAGCAATGAGATAAAAGATGAGATAAACTAAGATGAGAAAACAAGTTATTTAAGAAAACATGGGTAAAACCCATTACAGCACAATACAGTGATTTGCACATTTTGGCCAGTAGGTGGCGTTGTCACAAATTTTGTTTTAATGTGGTCAGGATGTAGTGACAATGACACCTACAAAGTTTCGTGTCAATATACCAAAGCAATATACCAAGAAACAGCCGCATATCCATTTTTGCATGCTTATCGAATTCGTTGAAGCGCTGTACAACAACAGAATGGCTGATCAAAAATCTTTTAATAACTTTTTGTCAGGGATGTGGGTAAATGAGGCATACCAAATTTCGTGCAAAATGGAAAAACGCAGTAGGAGAAGACCTAAAAAGTAGGTTTAAAAAAATGTTAAATGGTAAACAGGAAGTAGCATTGATTATGACAAATGAGGTATCGCAGAACTTGGCATAAGTCAAGAAACTAAAGAAAAAAGTTACATGAAAATATGTTATTGCAATCACTTTTTTGCAAAATACATCCATATATTCATATTGCATGCTCTTCGTCTAATTCGTTTACGCGGTATACGTAAACGGATTGACCAATCAAAAATCTTTTAAGAACTTTTTATCAGGGATTTGTGTAGATAATCCCTACCAAATTTTGTGCAAATAGACAAACGCAGTATGTAGTAGAGTTCGAAAAAGTAGGTTTACCAAAAAATTTAAATGGTCAACAGGAAGTAGTATTAATTAAGACAAATGAGGTATCAAAGAACTCGGCATGAGTTCTATGTTATTGCATGACAATATGTTATTGCAATCACTTGTTTTAAGCATTTTCATAAATTGTACTGTATATATTTGAGCACTAGGTGGCGCTGGCCCAAAATGTTGCAGGTTACCTGAGAATGATGAACCGCATAGTTTCGTAATAGCATTTGTTAAATACTACATTTTATGACAAAATAGAAAATGGGCGACGCCCACAATGACCAACAAAAGTTGAGTAAAAATATCAATTTTTCATATTTCTGGACCAGTAGGTGGTGCTGTGACAAAACGGGGCATACACCCTCAGTTCATGCCTGTGATGACGTACCATGTTTCGTGTCAATATACCAAAGCGTTGCGAAGTTACAGCCTTATATTTATTTTTGCGCATTATTCGTCAAATTCGTTTACATGCTATACGTGAAAGTTTTGACTGATCAAAAATCTTTTAATAACTTTTTGTCTGGGATGCATGTAGATCATGCATACTAATTTTCGTGCAAATCAGATTAATTACCTAGGAGGAGTTAAAAAAATTCTAAATGGCGGGAAAAGTTTCATGATGGAAAATATTGCCATAGGGTGCAACATTTGACTCAGCATGAGCCACGGAATCATAGGAAAAAAATTTGTTTCTAGCCCTTACGGGTCAAAAGTTATTAACACAAATGTAAGTGCATGTTTGGACAGTTGGTGACGCTAAAGGGATTGAGTTAGGGACTCCAACATTGGTGTGGTTAATGTTCATACTGTCCTCTATCAGTGTACCAAATTTCATAACTTTTCTATGTATGGTTCTATGTGCTGCCATAGACTTCAAGAGCGGAGGAAGAAGAATAAGAAAACTAACGAAAACAATAGTAAAACAATAATAAGAAAACTCACGGTTTCAAGAGAGGTCTTCGCCCCTTCGGGGCTTGACCCCTAATAATATGGTCAATGATCCTAAAATGTCATTGGCTCGGTGATATCATGTGCAGTATATGCAGAATATGTGGAAATTTACAGCAGTGGGCAACTTTTATTTTTGACATTATTACAATGCATCTGCAACAGATGTTACGTTTGGGTAGTAAATCGAACGGAACAATACAGAGGTAAAATTGCATATCCCAATAATGTTTTTATTTAAGCTGACTGAAAAGACAACTGGAATGTTTCTCCATTCATAAATAAAACTTAAAACTCCCCCTTGAAAGAACAGGAATGTGAGAGTGGAGAGGTCATTCCCAGACAGGCTCATTCTGCACTCATTCCCACTATAGCACAGAGCAACACAATCCTGACCTCTCCAATGCACTGTACACCAAAATGTACAATACCACACAATAATGTATATGGTTCAAAGATGCACTAGATCACATTACATAGACTTCCTTCCATTTATTAACTGCAGAATCAACTACAAACATCAATACCAGATGGTAATACAATAAAGACCTGATTCATGTATGCATGTTGTCATAACAACAGTAAAGTGGCTCAGTTGACTTGATGTTTTACAATGTGCCACTGTTACTTACAGATTGCTCAGGTCTGGGTATGGGTAATATTCCTTATCAATGAGAGGGAAGACACAGATGTACAGCACATTAGCTTCATATGTGCCTGCACAAACAATGCATTAATGTCTTTTCAACTATGGGCTCTTTTGGCCCTCTGGAGTCCCTCAAAACACACTTTACAAACATTAGTTTATTTAATTGGATATACTGTCTGTACATCACAGGTGAATTCTGAGAACCATAATTTTTCCAATCCAACAAATGTCCATATTTTGCACCACATTTCAAATAGTGGAAATTACATTTGCTAACAGTTTTGAAACAGAACGACCAAACTCCTTTGTTTTACTTGGTAAACGAGTAAACTAACTTTGGAACAATAAGACTTGTGTAAGACCTGAGTGTAAAAGTAATCTTTTTTATTTGTTTGTGTTTCAGTCATAATGAGAGCACTGTGAAGTTACAAAGATTTTCCAATAGTGACAACTATTGTCTCATTCTGCCACCCAATCTCAAATCTGCCATTGCTGCCATCACTTACATGGCTGAACAACTTAAGAAACAGGATGTGGATGATACAGTAAGTCCCCGGACACACACACCAAACAGACACGTTCGTGACACATTTTCTCTCTCAATCATTATCTCTTTTTCTGCACATACACAAATAAAGAAATTTATATTCCTCATTGTATCGATCTTTTACCATCCTCATGATTATTCATACATCAACAAAACACATCCTCCTGTGTCAGTCAAATAGACATGTCCCATTGTTTTTGTGTGTGTATTTGTGTTTGTGTGGGTGAGTTTGAATATGTAGTTTACAATTACCCAAATGTGCATAATGACATGTAAAACAATGTAAACATGGTTTATGGGGACACTTCCTGTGTCCTCATAAACTAAATCGCTTTTAAAACATATTAAATGTTGATTTTTTGTTAACTAAAAAAGTTTTCTGTGAGGGTTAGGTTTAGGGGTAGGTTTAGTGGATAGAATATACAGTCTATACAGTATAAAAACCATTACTCATAACATTACATTACAGTCCTCATTACAGTCCTCATAAACCACATATGCCAACATGCTTGTCTGTGTGTGCAGATGACAGATGATTGGCAGTACATTGCTTTGGTGTTGGACCGACTTTTCCTCTGGTTCTTTGTCATCATTACCACACTTGGCACATTAGCCATGTTTCTGGATGCCAGTTTCAACTACACTCCTGACAAACCATTTCCCTGACCAACAGCCTTCAATTTTAACCATGCAGCTACTGTACAGACAATCCTCAAACAGTGGGACTGTAGTTTTCTAAGTATTGACAAAAAGGGGCACCAAAGAACACTCTTTCTTTGCAAATGTAAACTAATGTTTCCTTGATACTATTTTGTTGTTCTCCTTTGTCAGGTTTAACTCATGCTTTCTTTAAATTTACTACATTAAATCCAGTACACTTGTAATCATAAGCTAAATAAGACATTTGTCTGTTTACTTGTCATTTATTACATCACTTCATTAAATATCCTTTTTGGGGGGGGAAATAAATCAAGAACGAATTCATAACATTGTCTGGACTGTTTCCTTATAATTGTTTTATTATTTTGGTCACTAATAGTGTAATGGTGGATGGCTGAGCTGACGGTTGTGTTTGTGTGAGAGAACAGTGACGGAACACGGAACTAAATAAAAGACGATATTTAATGAAAACACAATGAACAGGAATTAACACAAACAGCAACTGTTTAACAAAACCTCGACCGACACGACACAAACTCCTAAACAACAACCAACGACATGAATGATAAAGGCGAACTTAAATACACGAACAAATCATACAAACAGGTGAAACCAATAACAAACCAGGAAGTGACATAAAACAACAGTGACATCATTAACGTGCGACAAAACCAAACATCATCATAAAAGTCCTGAGCGCCTCGCTCATCGCGGGAGTTTGACTATGTAACAAATATAAAGTTTTCTTTGGGGAATTTAAGATTCACAGTTGTTCTGGACCTAGATTATAGAAAATGTGCTTTGAACGTAAACATGAACTGAACATTTTCCAAAAATGTCAGGGTTTGGGACGGAACGAATCCAGATGCAGACAGGAATTAAGGAAACAAATACTACAAATTAAACAACAGTAATCAAACTAATAATAATAATAATAATAAACAAGGTCAGAACTAAAGAACAATTATAATTCAAATGATAGGAAAACAGAATATTATAAATAATAATTTAACACTAAACTAACTAAACAAAAATACTACCAACTAAAAGTTAGACAACAACGAAGAGCACAGACTAGACGGAATAACACTGCGACGATTACAAAAGACAACACAGGAAAGGACACGAAACACCGACACTGATCAAAGGGAGGGACAAACTAAAGCTGATAACGAATAACGGGGTTACTAAAAAGCGAGAACAAACAATGAGTCTTCAAACTAATCTTAAACTAGAACGCGGCGAAAGAATTGACCTGCCAAATGACCAGACGGACCAGCACAAGACAACAAACGCGAGGGGATTAAATACACAAGGGGAACAATTACAAACAGGTGCGCGAATTTAACAAAACAAGTAACAAGGGAACGAGGAGGCGGGGGAATGACGTAAGACCGGAGCACATGGCCGATGAATATGCAATAGCCATGTGCTACCACACATAACGCACACCCAGAGCGCGAGTCCAGGCTCCGCCCTAAAGCGAAACTAAACAGAGACAAATAGGACAGAGTCTGGTCCTCGCGCTCTGACACTTAACAAGACAAAGTCAGGATCCTGGCGAAACGCGATTTCAAAGACTGGACAGAGCCAGGATCCTGACAAAAAATATGTAATAACTCATAGTTTTAGTAACTATTACACATTTTTTAAATGGTGTCCATTCAAAACGATTTAAAATTTTACAAAAAAATAAGTCATTATTTTTAAGTTTAAAAAAATCTAACAAATTTAATCAACATTAAGAAAAGTTTCTGCTAAAATTCAAGTCAGGTCAAATCCCAGTATGAAACTCTTTGAAACTTTCATGTACATTAAAATCTGAAAAAAATGTTATTAAATTAGTAGGACCCATTGCTTGCCCTGTGTGCAACGTGTTTGTCTATCAGCAGTCATTTGTTAAATTATTCCTAGATTTGACTCATCATGCAGCCATTAGGATATGAAGTCTGACAAGCATGCTTAGCCAACATATAGCCAACATATACACTAAAGTTAATGAGCTGATGCCAAACATCATAAAACATTCTTACCAGAATACTTTCACTATTACGGCCAAACTAAAACAAAACTTTTTATATGAAACCTAAATTTGTTCGTCATTGTCCACTTGGATGGTGACATCATGTTTGCCCAAGCTGTCATTAGCTTTAATTTCATTAAACAGGAAAAACTCCTACAAGTAGAAATGGCTTGGTAATTTATGCTAGTAATATACAAGTCATTTACATCAAATTAAAGCTTTGATTGGTTTAATCCCTACTGACGTTCTAGCTAGTTACAATATAATGTACCTCATGAACAGTTCTCTAACATTGAAAGACTTTTCTAACCCTTATTCTCTTTGTATAGTTATCAAAATGTCTTTACTGTGCAGATCTACTGTTAACCCTAGGGCAGAATTTTCCTAGGCAAATGCAGTCTCTTTCAACAGATATATGTAATGAAGCGTCAGATGCATTGGGATCCATATGCAGCCTTTTAATATAAATCGTGGTCAAGCAGGCTGAAGTCGGCAACAGGTAAACAACACTATCAGAGATAAGACAAAACGATAAACAATAACCAGGTGAGAATCGGGGCAGGTGGCAAACAATTACAAACGGTAGGTAAATCCAAAGGTCGGGGCAGGCAGCAGACAGGTGAGAAACGGTAAACAATCCAAATCGTACACGGATCATCAAACAGGGGAAACCCGCTCAGAAACGTATGCACGGCAAAACAAGACTTCGCACAGAATTATTGCATGGTTCAGTTTATATAGACCAAGCTGATTGCTCACAGGTACCAAGGCAGTGATTATTTCCTGAGAAGGTGTATGATGGGAAATGAATTCAGTATTCTGGTAACAGTTCCCTCTGTTGGCGCGGAGGAGGCAGAACCGGAGTATCCTCTGTAACAATATACATCAACAGTATAATCACTCATGTCAAAGAAAAATATATTTAATTTAGCTTTATTTGTTAAAAATGTTTATGTAGCGACGACGGCCCCGGGAGAAGCTTTCTCCCAATTTCAATGTAGCAGACTACACCACCCTATTACTAGGGAACAGTACTTCCACAAACAGGAAAGCACGCAGGTTTAATCGTGTGATAAACGGCTCAAAGACGTGGATATCAAAAATACAAAACTTAATAAAACAATAAACAATAAAAACAATATTGAAAACAATAAACAATAAAAAAAAACAATAAAAACACGACAAACTACACAAAATCTTTCTGCAGATCACATGCGACACTTGAGGATACCAGGGTCACCAAGAACAGGTAACCAGGGATGAGGTATGAAGCACCTAAAGAATCATAAGTTGTCCTACCAGGTGCATCAATCTTACAATACACTCCACACAGTGTCATCACAGCTGGACACAGCAAGTGACAGGAAACCCACCACCACCTCAGAAAACTGCTAGCAACCTGCCCCGGGGCCTCAGTTCCTATACACCTATACAGTTCCTATACACCACCCCACCCTGTTTAGGAGCTCTAACCACTTGATAAAGTACTGGGCACCATAGATCTTGAATTTTGTGGCGGCCCCTCACCCCATAGTCACGAAGGTACATCAGCTGACCCTCCACCAAGGGTTGATCTTTAACATGTTGATCATGCAAGATCTTACGTCGATCCGCCATGACCTGCAACCGTTTCCGTGCGCCAGCAAAAGCTACCTGTAACCTGGTTTGATGCTCCAGTACCCAATCGTGAATACTTCCCTCTCTTGGCTGCGAATCTCGTTCCAACAGAAAATCAACTGGTAACCGCGGTTCCCAGCCAAACATCAAGAAGTGGGGTGACTCCCCAGTAGCCTGGTGAGGGGTTGTGTTATAGCTAAATAGTACTTGAGGGAGGCAGGCTGCCCAATCTCGCTTACTGGACGCGGGTAACGTACGCAACAAATTATGTAATGTACGGTTAAACCGTTCGCACTGGCCATTACCAGCCGGATGGTAAGGAGTAGTACGAGACTTCTCCACACCGTACAGATCACATAATTGCCGGATTAACAGGGACTCAAAACTTTTTCCTTGGTTAGAATGCAACCGTGCAGGAACACCGAACTTATAAAACCATTCTGACAACAAGACCTTGGCCACAGTTGCAGCTCGCTGGTCCCTTGTTGGAATAGCAAGAGTATATTTACTAAAGATGTCTGTCAACACCAAGACATTTTCAATACCAGAATTGGTAGGCTCCAACACAGTAAAATCAACTGCCAAGATCTCGTTGGGTCAAGAGGCCAACAACCGCCCCATAAAACCCTGGGCAGGTGGCCCATTGTCCTTGGCTACCTGACAGCGATCACACTCTTGGCACCAACAAGCTACATCCACAGACAGTCCCGGCCAATAGCACCTCCGCCTTACCAACTCAGTAGTACGCTTCACGCCTTGATGTCCGTGGTGCTCATGTAATTGCTGCAACACAACTGGCTTCAAAACCGCTGGCAGTACTAGCTGTAACTGCTCCTTTTTACCATTAGGACAATACACTCGGCGGTAAAGTAAGCCATCCTGTTCCAGTAAACGATCCCATTGGCGAAGCAACAGCAACCCCAGCCTGGACATCTGTTGACGTTCATCTGACCTTGGCCGAACACCCTGTTTTCAGAATCGCAACACTTCTTGGATAACTGGGTCATCTGCCTGCATCGAACCTAACTCACTTATTGTATAGCCAGGCAGTGTAGTGACAACACACTGGGTCGCAACCCCTGCGGAGTCTAAACTAATGTTACGGAGCAAGTGCTCTGGGATGGCCGTACCTGGAGTAACCCTGTCCAACTCCCTTGGCTCTGAAGAAACTTGTCGGGACAGGGCATCTGCATTCCTATTACTTCTTCCAGAGCGATACTTCAGGTCAAAATCAAAAGCAGCTAGTTGGGCTGCCCAACGCTGTTCGGTGGCACCAAGCTTGGCAGATGCTAAGTGGCTAAGAGGGTTATTAT
>JAZGTJ010009060.1:0-19966 GCA_036877575.1 Botia almorhae | reverse complement strand
TGCCTGCTTTGCCCTTATTGGAGAGTTGGGAGTGAGCCACACGCTTGATGCCAAGATCAGAGCCAAACTGATTAAATCAAGACAAACTAAAGAAAGGGGGTTTATTTCACTGGAACAGTCTGAGATTAACCTGGGTCACACTGGCGGAGCCTCAAACTGTTACTCATATAATTAATGAAAACAGCTCCCTATGGGAAATAAGAGCAAAGTCTTTGAAGATATATCGATTTGAGATTATTGTCATTCTTTAGGCATAGCAGAAGCCTCAAATTTGTTAGATCTTTATTCCTCCAGCAGTTCATGAAAGTACTCAAGACTCGCACTTAACAGCACTTTCTTGTGGTTTTGTAAACATTCTAAAAGTATTTTTTCTAGATTGTCTGACAGAACATCATTCTCTGAAGATACCGAAACTGAGATACTGAAGTTCTTTATGGGTCATCGCTTTGAATCTTGCATCTCTTTAGAAAGGGGTGTGTTCGTGTGAGCCATAGTGCTTTTGACAATATGTTTGAAGTGCAAATGTCCCCTCGGAGTGCTAAAGAAAATTCTGAGGCAAAAGATTGTGAGATTATCTTCTAGATTTCCCAATGAATCAGCCTTTACCAACTTCAGTGCTAGAGGAGTGGCTTATGGCTGAAGAAAGATGTGAAAACACAAAACTACAAAGCTACAAATCTAAGAGGGTCTTAAAAATACATTAATATTTATTGAGTTGCCTGTACTTGGCAGTATGTTGTTGTTAGGGGCTAGACAGTTACAGCTGTTACTTGTAGCACTTCAGAACTTTTTAAATTAGCACTGAACTTCTCAGACAATTTTGTATTGTCATTGGTAAATAAATATCCATAATACAAACCTTTTGTTCTACAGAATTGCTTTTTTTCATTAAGACAAGCTTTTCGTGGTTTACCAATAATTTAATTTTTGACTGTAAATGGCAGAACCTGTATTCAAAACATACAGTATATTAACTTCCAATTCATTAAAACTTTATACTGTACGTTTTAACGTTACAGTGAAATACTGTATACAGTATACTGTACATTTTTAGATTACTGTACTACCGTGTGTATAACATATCCTATAAAGCAGAAATGTATTTAAAAATGAAAGACGAAAATACTTTTAGTTTTCATTGCATCGACATTCTTCATTCCTTCGATACAATACTTGTTTCATTGTTCGCTTTTTGATTTATTTAAGATTATTAATGTAGTTAAGATCTCTCAATTCATCTTAATTTTACTCCTGTATTGAATATTTATAACGGCTTCAAATTTTAAATCGACCTTCATTTGAGTCCTGACACATCGTCAGACTCCCAGCATGCTTTGCGCGTGGAATGGCGGGCAGTGGTATGATGTGGTGAACCGTTCTGCCTTTATCTTTCTGTCTGTAACACTATAACACAATGTCGTCGTTTGTGACAGAAGTGCTTGCTAGCTCAGGTAAACTGGAGAAAGATGACCTCGCCTGCAAAATCTCCAAACTCTCACGAAAAGTGGAAGAAACTAAGGTAAATGATCTCTGTAGTTAAGTGAGCTAACAAGCCGTCTTACCCGAAAATGACTGATGTAACGTAACTGAAACGAGACTTAACGCTAAACACATTCTCTCTTCAAAGGCATGGTTGTATAAAAATGCTTTTAATGCGTTATTTGTTTGTTTGCATATTGCATCTATGATAATCCGATTAGCATGCACAAAACAAGGTTTCAAATTATTCAAATGTTAAACGCATATCAACTATGGACTGTTTTAAGTTATCTGATTGTTGCTGTTATGTTTCTAGAATAATGAAAGCCAATATGTACCCCGTTTTTTATATAAACATACATTAGCTAAAATGGACCGTTAACCAAAGCTGTTTAAAAATGCTTTTGCGACTCCTGTCGTGGTTTTCTGATAGTATGAGCTAGTGTGGTTTAGGATAATACAATTAACACATTTCTTGGTATAATATCACTGTTTCCATTGTGTTAGTCGTGGAAAGGAGTGATCTGACTTTGGCAGGCTGACGTGTCAAGCTGATATCATTGCCTGTCAGTGCCAGCATGAGGTCCAAACTCAGACAAACAGATGAATCGTCGTATTAACCTCATTTTAGTTAACAATGTGGTCCTTTATACTCCTGTGACGTTGTTAGCCCTAGATTGCAGTTGTTGTTCTGAGCTGTACTTTATCAAGCTTACATGCTTTGTTTATATATTGGTATTTGCGAAATTTGACATGCTTGCTACTGTATACTCAGTCATCCTCCCTTCTCTATATAGGAAGAGGTTACTGACATGATCAATAAAAAATATACTGAGTTTATACCGAGTATGGAGGCAGCAGAGGAGCTTGTGGACCAGGTTGAATCAGTTTCCAAAGACATACATCTGTTAAAAAGCTGTATTGAGAATGAGGTAAGAAAATTTTGCCATCTTAAAAACACTAGTTTTTATAATGAGAGCAGATCTTATGGTTGCGTTCATTTCATAGTCATTTGCATTATTTGTTCTTTAAAATAGTTCAGAATTTTGTTTCAAATTCTGAATCAAGCGTTTACACCTACAGGTTAAGCAGAACCTCCATGATGCAGTAACGGAGTACACCAAGCTAAAACAGCAGCTAGAGAGGAACACTGCTGTTATAGGGATGCTCCAGCATCTCCAAGAGGTAGTGCTACATAGTTATTTGTTTTTCGTATAAGCTCAATGAGCTGCAAAAAGGATTTACTAGCTAAAAAGCTATAGTTGTGTTTTATGGCATGTGTAGTCTTAAAAGACTTGTGTAAAGAAAGCTAACCACATTTGCTTAATTCAGGACTTGAGTTTTGTGCAGAAGACATTCTCTCATTGTTTTAACACGTTCTTTAAGTTTGACACCGCAATGGAGGAATATCACAGGGCCTTGCAAGAAAAGAATTACGTGGTAGCAGCCGAGCAGCATGGAAGAGTAAGAAAATTCAGTGTTAGCTTTTGCTTTTCATATGGTAATGCGATATATAGACTTACTGTGTGTGTACAGGTCATATTCTTTTCCATGTTTAATTAGATTTTCCTACTTCCATTATAAAGGCACGAGCTAACGTTGATGCGCTAAAAGCCTGGAAAGACACAGAGTTGCCTTTACTTCAGGCCCTCAGCTCAGAGATCACAATACAGAGAGAGAACCTCATCTACCACCTTGGGGAGGAGTGGCAGAAACTGGCGGTATGGAAGCTTCCTTCCACCAAAGGTGCCGCCTGCTTTTATTATGTTTGTATTTCACTCAGAGGCAGACATGCTGGTCGTATTTCTAACATGTCATAATGGAACTTACGATCTCTTAAATTGAGTCTTGATTTTATGCAGAGCTCACTAGCATGAAGTCCTTCCTGACGACCGCGCTCCATGTGAACACGGGAGCCTTTAAGGAAAGTGAATCCGTTCCGGATCCTCTTCTCTCCAGTATTCTCCAGTCCCTCTCAGTTCAAGGAGAGCTCCATAAAAAGATCAAACTATTTGGTATGATTGTTTTCATGATACCTCATTTGTATCTTCATAGTGATGTTTTTTTGGTCTGTAAATAGACTACCTGTCTCTTTGTTCGTTCTATAGGGCAGGTGTTGTTAAAATACATGCTGAAGCCTTTAATCTTATACCCCTCACTGGTGGTGGAAGTGAACAGTCTGCCAGAGCAAGGCACAGTCCTGAGCCTGCAGTGTAAGGAAACCAAAGCAGAGCATCCAAATCCCAGCCAGGTTTACACCAAAGTGCTCACCGTGCTTACAACGCTGCATAAACAACTTTTTGGTATGAACTCCCATAAATCTTTGATTCTAAAGGTTATTGTTGTCATGACTATATTACATAGGAATCTGGCAGTAGGCTGATGATTCATTTCTGCATTTAGATGTGTCTGTCGGTGAGAGGAAAGTGTCTGAGATTTTAGGAGACCTGATATGGGAGGAGATGTCAGACTGCATAATTCGTGAATGTCTGGTTCACTCCATACCTGCTAACAGCAGTCAGCTAGCTGAATATGATGCGGTAAGAGTCAACAAGGCCCAAGAGATCCGTCAACGTGACAACCGTAGCACAGTTTTTATAACACATTATTTAATTCTGTCTTCAGGTTATTAAACAGACTGAGGATTTTGAGAGCGGTCTGAAAAAAATGGGTTACCTCACAGGAGACTCGACAGACCTGTTAAATTATGCCAGAAACGTCAACTGTCACTTCGCAAGCAAAAAATGCCAGGATGTCATTGTGGCTGCACGAAAACTGATGACCTCAGAGATGCACAACACCGTAAAAGTAAGACAGCATTGCTAATCTTAAATTTAATCTTAAGTTTGTAATGTTTTGTATTTCAACATCAGAAATGACAGACTTCGGCTTTAAACTATAACAGCTTTTTAGTGACAGCCTTCTCATAAGATCTTTATGAATCCTTTGCATCCAGATCACTCCTGAGTACAAACTCTCTATCCCAAAACTACCAAGTCCTGCTGGAGGAGAGAAGGAAAAGAAGGATGTGGCTAAGAAAAGTGGCTATTATGATCATCAGAGCCTGGAGAATGAGAAGCAGTTGAGTCAACACACTCTGTGTCTCCCTGTGTGTCGCATTAGTGAATCGGTTCAGCAACTAATGGACTTGGCCATACGCACTCTGTCTGAGGCAGTAGGCAGCTCCCCCCAGTGGTATGTAGCAGGGCATTATAACCTTTGTTCCTGGACATGAGTATTAGTTCCATAAATTTGTGATGTGTCTTTCTTTTAGTGCAGTCCAACTTTTCTACACTGTCCGAAACATTTTCCACCTGTTTTATGATGTTGTGCCTACATATCACAAGTGAGTTTGCTTTTTCTTTCCTCTTATTTCATAGCAACATGCTTGGTATATTTTTTTAAATGTGCTGCTCTTGTCTTGACTTAGGGAGAACTTTCTGAAGTTGCCTCACCTGGCTGCCATCCAACACAATAACTGCATGTTCATTGCTCACCAGCTGTTAACTCTGGGTCATCAGTTCAAACCCCACCTTCCTTTGAAAGATGGAGTGGCTTACTTTGTAGACTTGGTCCCTGGTTTCAGAAGACTAGGTATGAGCACAACAGAGAAAATAGGTTTCTCGCATAGACATGTTTTATGTTTGAAATCAGCTTAGATAGAGATGTTTGTCTTGTTTGTTCTATTTCTGAACAAGGTGCTCGGTGCTTTGTGGCACAAATGAACATTCAAAAAGCAGAGATGTTGGAGAGACTGTCCACAGCACGTAACTTCTCCAACTTGGATGATGAAGATAATTATTCTGTAGCCAGCAAGGCAATCAGACAAGTATGATCAAATTCCAGAAATTCACAATTTTGAAGAAGATGGTAGATTTCCTGCTTATTGTTATATACTGATGTATAACCATACCTACACCTGTCATTGATGCTTTTTTTCTTACTCAAAGGTGAATGTGTTCTGCTTGTTAGGTAATTCACCAGCTCAGAAGGTTGGGAAAAGTTTGGCAAGATGTTTTGCCTGTTAACATATACTGCAAAGCCATGGGAACTCTGCTCAATACTGCGATATGCGAGCTGATTAATAAGATTATGATGTTGGAGGTAAAGCATTACCATAATGTTCATTGTTATCGGTATGACACCATCAAACTATTTGTGTTAATGGTGTAAAATAATGAGTGCTGCTATTTCAGGACATCTCTAACGAGGATGGTGACCGACTGCGAACACTGTGTCAAACCATCATTGAGGAAGGGCCGCTGGTCTTCAATCCATTGCCAGATGAAAACAAGAACAAAAAATATCAAGAAGAGGTTCCGGTCTATGTGAAGAAATGGATGACCTTGAAGGAGCTCTCCATTGTGCTGAATGCTAGTCTGCAGGAGATAGTGGACAGGTGATGCATTTTTTTTTCAATGGATCATTTTTGAGGTTTCTGTATATTACAAAAACGCGTTTTTTGTAATAGACATTCCAATGTCAGATTTAATAACATTTTGTAAGTAGTTAAAACTAAAGAAAAATCAAACTTAAAGTCTATACTATGTATCTTAAGGGTTATGTCACGTAAAATCAGTCAGGGTTTGGAAGGCTTGGTCATGTTGTTTTTTTTTTCAGGTGGGCTGAGGGAAAAGGGCCTCTGGCAGTGGAATTCTCCTGCAATGAAATGAAAAGTCTTATTCGTGCCTTGTTCAAGAACACAGAGAGGAGAGCAGCAGCCCTTAACAAAATCGTCAAATAGATGGTCAACAGACCAATGCACTTCCAGAACGCTAACACAACGCTACATGGGCTTTTCCTTGCATATACTGTATTCTCTATTTTTCTATTTTGCTGAAAAATGCAGTACAATAAATGCTGTTTTAAGCACATGCTGTTCTCCTGTTGTGCGTACAATATAAAGTGTGTATGTTAATACTTCAAAAGTACCTAAAGAAACTGCAGCAGTGGCACATAACCATGTTTTAACCTGTCTGATGTGTTAAAAACTACATAATAGGAAGAAATATACAATTTAAATATAAAATTGTATATGTATATGAATAAATTGTATAATATAAAATTATGGCTATATAATTCAAATAACTTCAATGATGTGCACACAACTAAACAGAAACAGAATAGCTGTAATTTAACTTTGCGACATTTTACGACACCTTAAGACTACTGCTTTGACAGCTCACAGGTTGCCACATATTCAAAATAATTCACCTTTCAAATAGTAATTTACAATCGTAAATATGTTGACAATAAGATTTTAAAAATTATTTAATAGAAAAAAGGAGATTATTTAATGTTTTATAATCTACTATAAATGACGGAAATATCGATCAACATTTTTTAAAATTGTATAAATCTGGCAACCCCGGCACGTCACCTGGGGGACGAAACGAAGGAGATCGTCGTAAAGTGGGATGTTTTGGAGCGGGGAGGTCATTGGCAAGTAAGGTTGTTTGGACCGTTTTGGGGGGACAGACCGCTTCTGCTACCACGGGTGTCAGATAGTCTGATACCAAAGTAGCTTTACTTATACCCAGATTAGTTTATCAGGGGTGTTCACTGTTGAAAATGTTGCGTTTAGCCCTGCGAGTGAGGCCATCTGCCAGGTTTACCCGGCCCAGTGTCCTCTCGGGCCCTGCTGCCAGTCCTCGATCCGGACCGGTATCATGCCATCATCTCAAACGATACCACTCCAATGGCCCAGCCCGGATCCGGAGTTTGTTTTACGGTCGACGTGTGTACAACAGCATGCATAGCAACAGATCATGGGTGTTGCACAGCCAAACGGCCGGTTTCAGTCAAAGCATGCGAGCGTACAGCCTGCCGCCCCACCAGAAGGTAAGCTAAGCTAAGCTAATTATAAGTGTTCTGCATTAATCATTTCAAGCTTGCTGCTTCGATAACAGACGATTTTTTTTATTTTGAATCATGCATTGCTGTCTGATTTTTTTTATCGGCGACATTTACGTGCTCTTCCTTTAGTTTTTAGAACACAATCAAACGAAACGTTTGTCTAACTAGTAAAACGAACGTTAAGATATTTAAGCAGATATAATATGCATAAAAATGCTGTAAAATATATGGTAAAATGTAAAATTTATGTTAGTATATTTCTGCTTTTTAGGGAGTTGTACGCCTCGGTTAGTTTTGATGTGATGCATCACTGCAATGGTTCTGCTGGTGTCACCTTCAAGATAATTAAGCAATGTTACAGTTATGGCATGTCGTGAACTCTTTTGGCTCCACGCATACTTTCCCACAGATACCTATATAGAACATACTGTCTCAGAAGACATTTTAGTGTCTCATATAACTGTAAATAACTATATAATCACAGAAATGTTTAACTGCCTTTTCAGTGCAGGTCATGTATTTTGCACTATGAAGCTCTATTCTGTTATCCTCCATAAAGTTAATTTTTTTAGATCAACGCAATCGCTTCTTTTTAGATCAACGCAATCGCTTCTTTTAATTTAACTAAAAGATGTATATTGTAGGTGGAGCTACCTGCTCTGTCCCCCACAATGCAATTGGGCACTATTGCTCGATGGGAGAAGAAGGAAGGTGACAAAATCAACGAGGGTGATCTGATTGCTGAGGTGAGGTACATTCTGCTACTTTGCCTCTGTTTTTTTGCATTTAATAGGGCAGTTTATGTTTAATGTGTGTTACGATATTCAAATCACTCATGCTGTTTTCATTTGACCAGGTTGAAACAGACAAAGCTACAGTGGGATTTGAAATGCTGGAGGAGTGCTACCTCGCCAAGATCTTGGTTCCTGAGGGTACAAGAGACGTGCCCATTGGATCTGTCATCTGTATTACCGTGGACAAGTAAGCACCGCTTAATCTGGAGGAGCAAAATCTGGAGCAACTGGAGTAATGAGATCATCATGAATAAAAAATTACATACTTGAACTAAAGGGAACAAACTGTATTATTAATTTGATGAATTCTGTTAAAATGTAGACGTAGTGATATTTGCCTAAATTAACCCCATTTAATGTGCGCATCATCTCTTTATCCTTTGACCTTTAGACCTGACCTCATCCCTGCATTTAAAGACGTAACGTTGGATAATTTCGCAGGCTCCACCCCTGCATCTGCTGCTGCTCCGCCCCCTCCAGCTGCATCTGCTGCTGTTCCAGCACCATCACAAGTTCCTGGCAGCTCTTACCCCACCCACATGAAGGTATAAGATGCTGGCTGCAGATAAAAGCTACTACATATTGAATTACCACTATCTGTATGCAGTTATTTAAATGTCTTCTTGGCTTTAGGTTCTCCTTCCAGCTCTTTCCCCCACCATGACTATGGGCACTGTCCAGCGCTGGGAGAAGAAGGTGGGTGAGAAGCTGAGTGAGGGAGATCTGCTGGCTGAAATTGAGACAGATAAGGCAACAATTGGTATGTCATTTTTTTTATAATGTAAACAAAGCAGTTATTCTCACATCACTATAGTAAAAACCCACATGTTAAAGCTGCAATCTGTAACTTTCGCCTCTCTACTGCCATCTCTGTTTGAAATATAAAATTAAATTGCAGGTTACTTTACATACTTTTCATTATGTATGTTGAAGTCAAATGAAGCCAAACTGACATTTCTTAGGAAATCGGACCTGACAGCTCAAATTATAAATATTTATTATAAACATATGTCACGTACTTGCTTAATAACTGATTTTTGTTCATGTCTCACCCCCCAAAAAAGTTACAGGTTGCAGCTTTAAAATAATTAGCTTAAGTTTGTGTTTGCAGTATTAATTCTTATATTGCAACGCTGCAGTACGGTAATGTCCTGTGGTCTTCAGGTTTTGAGGTACAGGAAGAGGGCTACCTGGCAAAGATCTTGATTTCTGAAGGCACCAGAGACGTTCCTCTTGGCACTCCCCTCTGCATCATTGTGGAAAAGGAATCCGACATTAATGCATTTGCTGACTATGTAGAAACAGGTGTGGCTGCGAGTCCACCCCCTGCTCCTACACCGGTAAAAAGCTCTGTCATTTCTTTAAAACGGCTGTTTATGTTTATGCTGTTGTTTATTTGTGCCAGCTGTGCTCAATGACAGTGTGAATAGTTCTGTGACTGATGATGCATTAAATGCAATGGTTTTGGACATGAGCAGTTTTCACTGCAGCAGTCCCTTTCTGTACACTCCAGTCACTAAGTTGCAGCTGAACTTGATTGACACGAGCAACATGGCATGATGTGACGTAATATATATGTGATCATCTAAGGCCACTGTTATGTGGGTCAAGGTCTATTGCTTCTGTCGTAATATCAACAGTTTTGTGTTATGGCTAAATGTAAAAAGTCACTGAAATATTTGCAATGTTTTGCAATACTGCAATCATGTAATACCGGTTTTGTGGGCGTGGCCATTAAAGATAGATGGCAAAAAAATTACTCAGTTCTGGAATGCGGAGAGCTTGATTAGAAAAGATATGAGCAGGTGGATGGTTGCAAATCGGGTTGTTTGTGAAATGTTTGGACTAAATATTGCATGCCGGAGGGCTTTTTATCCATTAACTTATTTTTGGATCGAGTGGGATCGGTTACTGACTTAAAGGGATAGTTAATCCAAAGATGAAAATGTACTCACCCTCATGTCATTCTGAAGAACAAAATTAGAAGATATTTTGAGAAATATTCATGATGGAAGAATATCCATTTTGGGGTGAACTATTTAAAGTTTTTCATGAAATAATTTCAGTATATGGTGGGTTATTTTCTGTGAAACTCATTTCTCAGGTGGCCACCCTACCTCCAGCAGCAGCCCCTGCTGCTCCCACCCCAGCACCTACCGCTGTCCCTGCTGCCCCCACTGCCCCTAGGAAGGGCAGAGTGTTTGCCAGCCCTCTAGCCAAGAAACTTGCAGCTGAGAAGGGCATTGACCTTGCCCAGGTCACCGGTAAGTGCATTCATGTTCTGTCCTTTGATGACGTCACCCACAGGAGAGTGGCACTGAATGTTCAATGACTGAACTCAATGTTACTGAAGTCTTCGGTTCATTTATTATTTGAGTACTTGTATTGCTTATGTGTGGTTTTATATTTGAGAAATGCTGAATGGAAATGTGTTACTTGTGTATCCATAGGAACTGGACCAGATGGCAGAGTCACCAGGAAAGATATTGATAGTTTTGTTCCACCTAAACCCTATCCTGTAAGTCCCTAAATCCCAAAGCAACCAAACACACTGAATCCCAAATCTGACTTTTCTAATAGTGGACACGAATGTATAATGTGCACAATCGGAACACCCATACTTTATGAAGTGTTTCTGTCTCCCACCCCTGGTGTAATGTGTGTTTGTTTATAAAATATTTTGGTTTATTTGATTGTTTTCTACGCAAAATAAGACTGTAGTACCGATTTAGCATGTTTAATGCATGAATGCATTTATCAAAAAGATTTCCTCAAAATGAGCACAGAAAATGCTAAAACGGTCTGCAGCTATTGCTTGACCCTACCTAGGGCTAGCAAAACAGAAGTTAGACGTAAAAACACAGACACGGTGGTATACTGTATTTGTTACAGTAATTAAATGAGCCTGCTGTAAATATATCTTCTGTTCTTTTACTACCAGGCACCAGCTGCTGCCCCTGCCCATGCTCCGCCCACATTCACCCCTGCGGCCGCTCCAGCTGTAGCTGCCGTACCTACAGGAACCTTCACCGACACCCCCATTACCAACATCCGTAGAGTAAGTCCTCTACTCTCCCCTTTCCATAGAAACCACTTCACATTTCTTTCAAACACGCATCCAGTTATCCAGTTTACATGTATGTCTCTGCTTATCATACCCATAATGCATTGCTTCCCTGTCTGTCTCCTCACTCCCTTGCCACGTAGGTGATCGCCCAGAGGTTGATGCAGTCAAAACAAACTATTCCTCACTATTACTTGTCTGTGGATGTCAACATGGACCAAGTGATTGAACTCAGAAAAGAACTCAATGCTGTGAGTGAACTCTGCTCTCTTGACTTGAAAGTTCCAGATGATTGTATTTTTTTTAATAGCTGTACCTATCCTCTTGACCAGGAGGCAAAAGCAGACAACATTAAACTTTCGGTCAATGACTTTATCATCAAGGCCTCGGCTCTAGCTTGTTTAAAGGTGCCAGAGGCAAACTCCTCCTGGATGGATACAGTCATCAGACAGTGAGTGACCTCCCACAATGCAGTTCTGCTCATGACCGTGTGATGGCAGCGTTACTCTCTCACATAACTTCATATTTAATAAAGCATTTCATTACAGTGAATCTGTATTAATCAAGTGCTTGTTCTCTTTACACAGAAATCATGTGGTGGATGTTAGTGTTGCAGTCAGTACACCTGTGGGTCTGATCACCCCCATTGTTTTTAATGCTCATATTAAGGGCCTAGCATCTATCAGTAAAGACGTAGCCACGTTAGCGGCTAAAGCAAGAGAGGGCAAACTGCAACCACACGAATTCCAGGTGAGTGTTATAGGTGCTTTATTTGATATGCGTTATGCATGTCATGTGCATGTCAGAAATAATTTGTAATAATTTTTTGTGCAATATAAATGTGTTATGTATGTTGTTAAGTATATTGTGCTTGATTTTCTAGGGCGGCACCTTCACTATTTCCAATCTGGGTATGTATGGAATCAAGAACTTCTCTGCTATCATTAACCCTCCTCAAGCCTGTATTCTGGCCGTGGGAGGTTCAGAGAAGAGACTGCTGCCTGCGGACAACGAGAAAGGGTGAGCGACGTCAATATGCCATTCAAAGCCCACGCTTAACATGTATTACATGCAAAAGATGTATTTAAATGAGTCGCATTTGGTCTTTTATAGGTTTGACGTGGCTAGCATGATGTCTGTGACTCTCAGCTGTGACCACCGGGTGGTAGATGGCGCTGTTGGCGCACAATGGCTGGCTGAGTTCCGCAAGTTCCTGGAGAAACCGTTCACCATGCTCCTGTAAGCAGAGCCTTCACACGGCTCTGGCCAAACACATTAGACTTTTAAGATGTGGAGATGTCTCTCATTGGTTATATGCTCTTCCTGGGAAATACAACAGGTTGCTCTCTCTGTTTTGGTTTCTTTCTCTCCCGCACTGCATCTTCATATACTGTATTTTTACAAAATTACTTCCTTAAGCATAAAATAACCTGTCGATCCAAAGTTGCGCGTCATTGTTTAGGTCAGTTTGCAGATTTTCTGATGATGTTGCTGGACAAGGGTTTTCTCCTTCAGGATATTGTTACATGTACCGCAAGTCTGTGTATGCCGTTAGATCAAGGAATAACGTTTCGTATCCATGGTCTCAAGTCTCATGGTCTCTACCTGCAATATTTGATATTTTGCCATGTATGTGTGTAAAACAATGACACGTTCTTTGGAACAATACAAGTACCCTTTGTATGTAAGTAAAATCATAATGAAATCTGGAGATGCGTGTGCCAAAAATTACGACTGCAATTGGAATTTATTTGTCATGTTCCTCTGCATCCATTTTATTTTCTGTATTATTGCAAAGCAGATTTAAAAGTTGCACTTGTATTTGGTCACTCCCTGAGTTATATATACAGTATATACGTGATGGTTTCTCATGGGTGCAGGGTTTTGATCATAGGCAGTTTAATTTAATATATCTCTCACTCCAGACAGACAAAGCACATTAGTGCCTTTGCTCCTGTTTTTATCAGATTTTGTGTTCTGTTTAAAAAGTGGCAACATTATAAGTCATTCGTAATAACGCACAAATCATGGGGTGAACTGTGAAATCATGGGGTGAAATGAATAGAGCAGTGTTGACAACTCTAAAGAAAGACACATTTTTCCATAAGGGTTAGAAATATATGCGATATTTTATTACTATTTAATTTGAAAATGAGAGAGAATAAACAAAATGGAAACTAAAATATGTTGCCCATTATATGTTGTTTAACATCTTACCTCATAAAGAATGCAGTGAATTAAACTGTCTAATATTGCTTAAATGAAAGACAATTGTTATGGAATGTATATAATATCCCATAAATCAAATCTCACTGACTTGTTGCATATATATTATTATAGTGTGATTTAAATGGAATACAAATTAAGAAATCCATAACTTAATGTATATTTCTCAGGCACCTGTTTTGGGTTCTTGGGGCAGAATACTAATTTAATTGTAAAGGTGCAGTCTGCTGTGCAAGATATGATGAAAACGCAATAGGAATATCATAATATGATAATTAGACAGGTTCATGTCATCTCTTTAAACAGCAAGTCTTATCAGCGAAGAATTACAGTACCAAACATCCAATCTCCATACAATAGTTGTGAACTCGTATTATATTCATTACTAAACATGTTATGTAATTTTATGAGCTCTAAATTTACAAAAATATACAGCTCAAGTAAAAGCAAGTTACATTTGCACCGTGATGGAAACTAGCCTCCTATTAATTCCGCTAGTCATTTACATTTACCATTATTTACTTTATGTATTCATCGTGCCGCGAAATATACCAAACTAAATTATGTTTTAGATAAATACAGTCTTTTATACAGTCGTTTAGTGTCGTTTACTATGCACCATTCAAATTCCACGAACCGGAAGTGACACATTCTCTACGGACGTTACGTCGGTCAATTTTCCCGCGTTTTGGTAGTTGAGGAAATAGTGGAGAGTTGCGGACACAAACAAGAAATCTCAGACTGCGACATCCGACCGCTAACAACGACAGCATAAACACAAAACACGCTGTTTGTGATCGCTCGCTGTGCTGTCATCGGAAGCGATTTTTATCCAGGAATAATCGAGATGCCGCCAAAGAAGCGCACCAGCGGGACCCCGCAAAAGAAAGAGCTGAAGGGGAACGTGAAGAACGGATCGCTGGATAACAACGACAGCACAATCCTGACGCCTGAACAGTAAGATCACGCTTCGTGTCTGTCTCTGACATATTCATTACATGACACTAGCTCTTTCCTTATATACTGTAATGAATGATTGATGCAGACGTTCATGACGAACGATGTCAAAGAAGAAAACCAAAGAACTTTATCTGTGTTTCTGCCAACCAATGTGTGCTAATGATGTCCTTACTTCTACTGGAGTGGGTATTTAAACCGTATAACCTCAATCGATAACCTCTTTATGAATATTTACAGTACGGTTATTTGGTACAAATGAGAATGCATGCTAAATACACTTTCTTGTAAATAAAACAGTTGCTGAACAGCTGAGGAGAGTTGGTTAAAAAGGGTTGGTGGCTGTTCAAAACAGTGTCAGAGGCTCATGTCTGTCAACTGTGTTGTTTCAGACACAAGGACAAAGAGCATGAGTTCCTGACTCTCTGTGAGGAGCTCCAGGTCACCAATTCTATCTGTGATCATGCATGGAGAATTTGGGAGAAGGAGATTAGATCGCTGGACAAGACACATGTACGCTTTTCTCTGATATTTACAGTTCTTTCCATTTTGGTGTACTCGTTTCATACATTTGTAATTACAATGTCGTGTGTGTGCGCTTTCTGTCATAGCAGCTGCCACATTCAAACAGACAAATGTGGGGAGCGTGTTTGTTCATTGCAGGCATCGAGCTCGAGAGCACCAGATTCACCTTCACAGAATTCCAGAAGGTCATTGGTCTGAGGTATGAGTGTCTAATAAAGTCGTTGAAAATTCCTAGTTTTCTCCTTTGAAATCAGCAAAGTACATTAGCATGGAAGGGCTGTCAAATCCTTGGATAGCACCCTAAGTGTATTCAGGCAGTTTGTAATGTTTAACCGCAAGTTAGCGATGAGCCACGACATTTTGAGTGTAATTGAATTGAATGTTTTAATAGTGCATCTACTGTAAATAAACCTGATGTTTCTTTGCAGTGTGATGCAGTTCATCAGCCTGGTGAAGAAGATGGATGTAAACGTGGACACAATAAGCCCTAAAGTAAACATCGCTGTGACACGTTTGGAGAAAAAATATGATGTCACGTTGGCCCTCTATCAAAGATTTGTGAAGTAAGGGTGCTGTATAGTTTTCTTTTGAATTTGCAGTGTACATTTATGTTGGTGAGATGCATTACATTCAGGTTGAGTGTGACAAAATGATGACGTTTTTGATGTTTTGTTTTATTCATATGTATAATGCTAGTCAGGGTTGCACCGAAATGATCAGTTATTGTTACATTACTTTTTAAATGGATTGTTTCTGCCGTGCCTGACAAATGTCTGTGTCTTTAACACTGCACTCTGATTGGATGGACCAAGTTCTCGAATGCAAATGAGCCAGTGTTGATGTCTAAATATGGGCATTCATGTGTTCAAATTAATCTCTAATGTGAGTAGTTTGCAGAAGTGTGAAACGAGCCAATTTCACAACTTCGTTTAAAAAAAAAATTCTATTTTTGCACTGTCTACACTTGAGATCTCAAACTTACAGTTTGTTTTCACAGAACATCATACAGTTGTGTCTCTAGGAATCTACAAAAATGTAATTCTTCGTGATATTACTGTTTAATGTAGTTTGACGGTTCAAACGTTAAAACTTGTTTACACCTGCTGTTAAGAGTCATTAACTTTGTTTTAGAGCACCTGAGATGGATCTCAACACAAGGCCTTATGTGCGGTAGATTAGTTTTAATACAGATTAGAGGCAGATTGTTTCTGAACACCAAATGATGTGTGGCTACCGTGAAGGGCTGAATGCTTACTAATCAGGCAGAGCCCGGGCATGCCTTAGGGTGTGCTCGCCCCTCCCTTACCATGCATTTGGATATTCACTTGCGTTTCTCCTTTAAAGAAAGTGTGAGTCATCTCGTGTCATTCCTGAGATGATGAAACTATATATTATATATTACTCATCATGATTTTACCTAGGGAGAATTAGTTTTGTCCGCAACAATCGCTCTGTCACATGTTTTATGTGCTAGGTTATATTTTAAAAATGATAAATGGATTCTCGTTTTTTTTAAAATAACTTAAAAACACTAGTAATTGTTTCTAGAAATGTGTGTCATTGCCACACCTGAAGGTGGCAGCAATAGTCTTGGTGTGTATATTGATTGGTCCCGTGAACATATTAGTTTTATTCTGGTATATTAGTTTTATTCATGTATAGTAGATATACATATCTACTATACATGTATAGTAGAATACTTCTGAAGTTTATTGAAAAACTTAAAAATATGCATCCGGCATCATTTCAGTGAAACGACAACAAAAGGCATTTGAAAATAGGAAAAATAAATGAAGTCATGGTAAAAACACTGACTTTGTCTGACACTGTTTTAATGTGACACTTTATATAAGGTGACCTTTATATTAAGGTTGAAAGTTGGTTGTTGGTATGTGTGTAGTCTCAGAGTGCATAAAGACCTTTCCAGATGGTATAGACATTAAACCCATCTTTATTTATCTTTCAGGACTTGTGAAAAAATCGTCTCTGAACCTGACAAAGCTAAGTGAGTGAAAATTCCTTTTTCGTTTACCATTCTGCTTCTCATAATGGCCGCTTGTTACATCACAAGATTTCTGTGTTATTCCATAAAAATCAGTGATCTGATTGTATCTCTGTTTCCTCCGAGAAGAAAAGAGTTTTTGGAAAACAGCTGGACCATGTTTCTGTTGGCCAAAGGTGAGCCGATAAGGAAATTTGGGAATGGGAAATCAATATTGGTGACATTCCGTCGTTTGACGTAGACCATGTACATAATGAAAGTTGCCTCTTTGTGCATAACACTGAAAACGAGTGTTTTGGATGACGTGTCATGGATACTGTGTCTACATTCTTGTTATTTATTAGTTTGACGTCTGCTTTCCTGTACAGGAACATCTCTGCAGATGGAGGATGACCTCGTGATAGCCTTCCAGTTACTGCTGTGTGTTCTGGAGTTTTTCACCAAGCGTTGCTCGCCTTCTCTCCTTCAGAATCCCTACAGTGAGTGTTCCTAACATTACTCTGCTCGGAGACGGGCAAATATTTCAGATGCCTTTGTAATCCGGTAAAGGTAAAATATTGTCAGTAGCAAAGTTAATAAGAGACCTTTAGCAAACAGTGTTTTTCTTCCCAAGCAGTGAGATATACAGATCTTCATCACCTTCAACAATAAGAGACAAAAATTAACAGGATCTGTTTTCTTGTCTGTATATATGGTCACGTGCATTTACATCTACATTAACGTTTTTGGCAGACGCTTTAATTCAGACCAACTTGCAGTGCATTCAAGTGCATTTTCATCATTGTGTGGGTTTCCTGGGAGTCAAACCCTCAACCTTTGGCGCTGCTAACGCAATGCTCTACCAATTTATCTACAGGGACACATATTATGTGTAACGTGAATCATTTATTATATTATATACTGGTATATTGTATTAAATTGTAAATTAATATATTCATGTATATTTTAATATAATTACATTATGGTATAATTGCCTTTATAAATGTGTGATTTGTTTATTAACTGTTTAAAAAAGTTAAATACTTTTAGGTTGTAAAGTTAAATGGTTAGTTATAAAGTGTAGGCTTCTAACACAAAAAAATGTAAAGTTACTAAAATGTCTTCATCTTTGAGGAAACGATCTCATAATGATCTCTAATCATTATTTGTTCTTCTGTCTTCGTTCCAGAGTCAGCGGTTAGCTCAGCCACCCTGAGTCCTCCAACCAGAACATCCAGACGTAATCAGGGCAAAGCCAAACCTCGTCCTCCAGAGATGGACATGCAGTTACTGGAGACGCTTTGCAAGGAGGGCGACTGCAATGTGGATGAGGTTTGGACTCCTTTCGCACACAATCCCATCAGCCATTGCTTCCACATTGTCATTTTTGCATTTAATAAACCATGTCTTTCATAACGCAATAAACTCACACAGTGACATTTTGGGTAAACTTGCATTAAATAACCATGTGTAAAATGTCACTCATTACAAGTATGGGAACCATCACAAGATCGCATTATTGTCTATTGCAGGTGCGAAACGTGTACCAGACCACTTTCTGCACATTTCTGGACTCCATGGGTTTGTCAGGATTTCAAGGGCTTCCTCCGGTCTGTTCCATACCATCCATACCTGTTTCTGCTCTGACAGTGTCCCCTGTGCACTTAATTCCTTCATGTTATAGACTTTTCTTCTTAAAGAGATTATTGTGATTATTATAGTCACCATAATAATGTTTAAGTCACATCATCTGGCTGCCAAGATTTCTGCAGCTCCTGAGTTTCCACTGTTGCTGTTTGCTTAGTCCAGGAGAGCTACAAGCGATTTAAAAATTCAATTGTGCACCATAAAATGGAAAATACAATAAGCGAATATTTGTTGCGAGTTATTTAACAGCGGTTATTGCTTTTACCACATCGTCTATATGAAACTTCATATGACATTTATTATAGTTGTTTAGTGATGGACTATGTCTGCTGTTTTATAGACCCTCTGTTTGCCTGCTGATAATAACGAATGTTATTACTGGCTCAGCTGTATTTGATAAATAGCAATAAAGCGACAGTTAGAAACACGCACATCGTAATCCCGTCTAATACATTTTCCTACCAATAATCTTTCATACAAAGTTTAACATCAATGTTTGTGGCTTCCTGTTTATTTTCTCACAGATGGAAACACTTTCCAAGCAATATGAAGAATTATACCACAAAAACAAGGACTTTGATGCCAGGTTGTTCTTGGTTGATGATGAGACACTTGCCCCTAACAAACCAGAAATGTACGCGTAAGCTGCAGGTTAAAAATCAATTCGTCAGACCGAATTGTCAATTGTTGTAATGTCATTGATCTTTTTTTTTCTTGTAGGAAAAAGGTGGAAATGACTCCAAAAAAGAACCCGTATGGAGAGGACATCACAATTCCCGTTCCACAGACCCCAATCAGGTACGACTGTGGTACAACAGTTTCTTCCCCAAGCGATTCATGGGAAAACAGGCTGAGGAGAAAGCACTCTGTCGGTAGTGTGCATGTCGGAATACTAAATACAAAATCGGTATTGGAATGTGTAAGGTCAGCTCAGTGTGCCTGTAGGCAGTTGTAAGGAGATTGTTCGGGAATTTTCTCCTTTGTCAGAGTGCCACAGTTGCAAGAATGGGATTATGTTTAAACAGCAGTTTTGTAATGCAGCTAGTTTAAGCTTAGGATCACATGATTGGAATTCCCTCTGAGATCTGGTCTGATGAGTTCATGTCCCCTAAAGCTCTGAATTTGCAGGGTTTTATTTTTGTTTACGGAGAACTCCAGGCATTGTATTGCATTGAGTGATTTATAAATACAAAACAGTAATTGTCTTACAAAGGGTATATGAGCAGAAGTTCCTCCCCAACGTGGGAGGAAATCACTGTCCCGGACTCTCTCTTTCACTCTGCCCGGTTGGTGGAATGAACTCCATATCTCCATCAGAATGGCCGAGTCATTAACCATTTTTAAGAAACAACTAAAACTCATCTTTTTTGTCTTTTCTTCCGCGACTAATTTACTAACACACCCCCACTTCTACGTGGGGACCAAAAAAAAAAAAAA
>JAZGTJ010009059.1:0-19968 GCA_036877575.1 Botia almorhae | reverse complement strand
GGATCTCTCCTGTCCTCTCCTGGATAAAGCAATTAAATGTAGGATTTCTTCTATGAGCTTTCTCTGGCTTTATCACTACAAAACCATAAGAGCCAAGATAGAGAGATTGCAACGGAAAAAGGGGAGATAGAGAGGTAGAGCGAGGGAAGCGAGATTGAGAGAGAAAAAAGAGAGATGAGAGGAGTGGGGGCCAGGGAGTGCACGTCAGCACTGTTGAGAAGAACCTCATTTTCCAAGACCATCTGTTACCAGTCCCTGAGCTGAAAGCTCCATTTATGTCATTCTTGCCACTGCCACACAAGCAAAGCAGAGCTGGATCTTGGGTCCTTTCTCTGTTCACACTACAAGACTGAATCGTTCACCGGCACGCTGTTATTTTAACAGTGACATTGCATATTTGTTGGGAAAACAAAAGATGATTAAAATATGCAAGATATGGCAACTTCATTAAACTAAAATGAAGTGGTTTGCTAATTAAAAGATCTTACCAGGGTTCAATTCATGTCGTACGATCTAAATAAATGTTTATTGTCCTAAAGAAATACTAAAATACACTAAATGGTTAAGAGTATGTGGACTTATTGATTTGATGCTATAACAGCATGGGGTTCAAGTCTGGTTAGGGCTTTGTGCAGGCCAGTCAAGTTGTTCCATAATTACACTCAGTAAACTGGGCACTTAGTTACACTCAGTTCAATTGAAAATGTTTGTCCGAGAAGACCGTATGACTGTATTCTTGATTTTATGCACCTGTTAATAATAGGCGTAGGTGAAACCTATTATTTAAAAGAGGGGTCCACATATTCCTGGTTTGAAGCATATATAGAAAAGTCGTGCTTAAATATCGTAACATATGATAAATATATCACAGCCACGATTCTGCACTATGAATAATAATATTAGCATGTACACCAATGCCTGCCGAGATGGATCTGAAACGGATTTAATGCGCCGCTCAGTTATTTCTGATTTAAAGCATTAAAGATTAAAAGCAACAGCTGCCAGAACTGTTACCCTGTGCGTTTGTACAACAGACATCTGAAAAACAGCAAAAGAAACAGAAGAAAAAGACTGACTGTGAATAGCTAAGGAACAGAAAATAAACACAGCAGGCAGTTAAAAACAGGCGCAGAAAACAGAAAAGGCCACGAGTGCTACGTTCAAAGCACTGAGCGAGGAGAGCAGTAGTTTACCTGGCTGACTATTTCCTATTATGAGCGCTGGATTGTTTGCACTACTGTGACTGAGGGAGACCTTCCTGTAATCAATTTGTGGGGTGATCACGTTGTAACCTTTGCAACTGGATGCAGGGGTGGCCAGGAGATCGAACCCGGGGCCGCCCACACACTGTACATGTATTGAAAAAATGTCTGGTTAGCCTAACCTGGTAACCTAACAACATAACAAACCACTAAGCAGAGGAGGTTCTTTTTTAATACCCTTAAACAAAAACATTATGGTTTCAACATGGTAACAAATGTTAAAATGCAGATTTTGCTTGTTAATCCAGCATTCACTTTTTACAACTGCGTACCCATCCAACAACAATAAGCCTTCTGTGTATATTATATAAATCGAACATATTGTAGCTACATTGCAAACAGCAGCCAATATTAATATTAAAATAATGCAAAGCATGCAATTTTGCAAAAATAACACCCTGATATTAAATTGGTTACTTCCCTAAATCACAGATTTTTGAAAAAAAGACTTATTAATGTGAAGGCTCCGCGTGAAGTCACTCGCATAATTTTGCAATGTTTGCTTGTTGGACAAAACCGTTTTCTACACACTGTCTATGTCAGTATTTAGTCTTTACCAATTTGCCAAGACAGCATATAATTTACAGTAAAGCTTCATAAATGCAGTGCAACCGCCGCAGAGAATATATAGCGAATCCATTTATTTTTGAATCCATGTAGCTTTCCTGTAGCTCAGTGGTTAGAGCATGGCGTTAATGCTCGATCCCAGGGATTGCACGTACTCAGAAACAATGTATAGTATAAAGCAATGTAAGTCGCTTTGGATAAAATCGTCTGCCAAATGCATAAATGTCAATGTATTTTAATTTTGTAAATACCGAACTTACGACACACGCTCACGTGACCGCTAATATTGCGTTGATTAGCTAATTTGATTGGACCTTGCGTTTTACATTGCCCCTAGCATGCACCTGTAATTTATTGTCTGGAAGAAATACATGAACTCAGTTTGCGTGTTATTTTAGTCTTTAATTATACATTTTAAACGGTTGTGTATCCCCCTCGTCACCTCGCGTAACTCAGTTGAGGAACCGCTGCTTTAACCCACAAACCTAATTGCTTATGTGCGTTACTGTCATTTCGTTATTTTATTTAATCATTCCCTTAAGCATTTAACCCTTGACGCATGCAGAGTCCTGCAGTCACATGAGCAGATTGGATGCGCCAACAGACAGCATCCAGCAGGTTTTGGAAACAACATTAATTGAAATATTCACACTGATACCTGCTGATAATTAGGTAATTTTCTTAAATTATAAGATGTTCGTGAGTTAGACTACAGAAAATCTTTCTGTTACTGAAATACAGAAATGGAAAGAGCCAAGGAGAGCTCGAGTTTATTTCTTCTGAGCGCACTGACAGACACCAAGGACGCTTCAACTCATTCGACCTACTTAAGAGTTGGTCAAAGTAAAGTATGTCATAAGCTCAGTTTTAGAGAGAGTGAAAAAACAAGCCTCTTAAATGTAGGCGATAAAGATCCACTAGCATTATAGAGTCATGCTGTAATGTGGAGATCACTGCAGGTTAGCTGCATTACAAAACGTTTTAGCGATTCGGTGCCTTTAGGCGTTAGACATCTTTTGCTAAGAGCATCATGCTAGTCATGATGGTCTTATGGACGCGCAGACTTTCAGAATATTCTCAAAATAAAAGTTGTGGTGACATTCTCATCATCCAGATGTTTTTAAGCCACTGCCACCAAGACACACAACTGAAACAGGCTGTAATTTCCCGTAATGTTCCTTTTTAAAGACTGTGTGAAATCAAAATGGTTTTTTGTGGCTTTTAGTCCATGTGTTCGCTCTGAGGCCATTCATTTGCTAGTGTACTGAATGTTAATAACATTCATTTTTAGCAGACATTTTTTACAGTGCATTCAAGATATACCTTTTTATCAGCACAGCATGTGTTCCCTGGGAATCGAACCCACAACCTTTGCACTGCTAACACAATGCTCTTCCTATTGAGCTACAGAAACACAACACTCACTTTTTTTGTTTAGTTGTTTAAAATCATTGCGAAATTGAATGATTTGTTTGATTATGTCCCACCCCAACTTCCTGTTCCAATTAAAATGTCAATACTAAATATGTCATAAATAGGCATTTAACCCAGTTCGCAAGGGACTTTAAATCTGTAACCTCAAAAACAATAATATGTGTGCCTTTATGCAAATGTCTTTTATAGGTCTTGGTCATTGTGACGACATTGCTAAGATGACAGGATTTTCACTGACCATTCGTTGTGTGCGGTAAAGCAAGATAAACACCAGTCCAAGAAAATCAAACTGCTGGAGCATGAGTTCTCGTGGGCCGTATTCTGCTTTCCACTCGGCATCAGGACCATGACAAACTCGCTGTGTGTTTGTGTTTTAAAACAAAGCAAAAGGAAACCCCCCGCTCTCCTGCTATTTCCATACACAAAGAAAGAAAGAATAACATCGGATTTAGTATCAAAACGAGAAATAATTCAATGTGATATTAATTATATATATTTCTCAGACGCGAGATTCGTTTAGAAAACCCGAACTGGCAGAAGCCAGGTTTGCAGCCAGAGTGTTTTGACATATTAAATGACTGCAGACAGTGATGCTGTCCCTGCTCTGCATTCAGCCCACGTTTCCGGAACATTCTGAGCGCGCTCCTGTGGCTCTGCCTGACCCACCGCCAGCCCTCCTCAGATCACATTCAAAGTGATTGCGCTGTTCAATATTTCATTGACATCAGCCTCAAAGATTGTTGCTACAGTGACACCAGAGATAATTATTTTTTACCACAGTCTTTTTTGAGATGTTTTCACCCCCTCTGCTCCAGCCTTTCCTGTGGAGAATTGTTCTGCATAAATCAGCTGGTGGAATATTGAATCAGCCTCACCACGGGGAATGTGTTTTTGTGTGTGGTATGTGTAACTGATTATTACAAAGAGTCAAGGCGCAAAACCAGGCGTATAGCGCCCCCAAGCGGCCGCTCTGGATGTGCGGCGCTTACGTTGCTGCACGCGGTATGTTCTGTACAGCGTTTGATGTAAAATCTTGCCTTTGAATCTAAAAGCCCAGATGGAGGTCTGAAATCAATCCCGGTTCAGGTGTAACACAAATTCTCTGCCTCCCGCAAAACTCGCATGGCCTTGAAAGCAGCTACAATCAGTGTCACGATATAATTGCTGCATATTGCCCTGGGTAAGGACATCTGCCAGGCAAATAAATGTTATAATGCAATGCAAACCTCAGAGATCCTTAGGGGAAACACCATTGTTATCCGCCGCGATTATGTGCATATTTAATAGCTGTTTACAGGCATGCTAATGAAACGCTCTTCAGAGAATGGCGAACAGGTCTTGCGCGCACATTGCATAATATCCATAAAGCTGAATAAACGCGGCGCGTTCCAGACTCTGATCAATAGTTTCTTTGAGGGATTTCAATTGAGTCTAAATGCCAATGAAACCTTGAAAGCAACGGTAGAATTTCAAGTACAGATTTTTAATTATCAGGCCGAACTCCTTCTATATTGTCTCCCCTACCGTTTATTCTTCACATTTAATGAAACGAAATGAAAATTATTAAATGTGAGTTTTACATAATACACAATGATCTTCCGAAAGACGTTTCTAAAAACACAGCACGCTTAGCGCTTGCTTTGCAATGCACCGATATGCTGTCGATAAAATGCTCCTCGGAGAAATTTAATGTCCTCGGGACGGAACACAAGCAGCATAAAGCCTTAGATTTCCTCCTCCTGTTTGTAGTGTTTTATGAATCACAAATCATTAGGCGAACACACAGCTCTGTGCACACGGGGGCCCGGGGTTACTGTGGCTACACAGGAGCCCTAAAGACATCATTTGCACAAAACTACTGTCAGTTTTTTCCAACAGGACTCAGACCTTGAACAGGTCAACGGCAGCTTTGCTGCCAATTGATTCCATAGGCACAGCAAATATACAGATTGCGTTTGAAATTAACAGCATTGAGCAACTGTAGGATAAAAACAAACGCAAGCGCTTCATTTACACTTCAACACGAGCTAAAAGTTGGTGCCTTCAGGAAGTATCGTTCATTACTCATTAATTTATTCTCTGCTGTTGCGGTCTAATTAAATCGTTCTATATTTTTTACACTCGTGATCTTTCAAGTTCTGCTGAATTGGAGCACACAGATAAAAATGGACAAATAGCACGCAATAGCAAAGGAACAGCAAATTAAACGTTGTGCGCTTGTTCTCAACTACAACCTATATAGCAAACGCAAAGAAAACTTAAAATATACTATTGCATAACTGTATTGATGCTGTTTAGTTCAAGTACGCAGCTAAAACAACTCTAACAAGGCTACAGATATTACTGCAAGTACAATTTAGATAAAAGGCTATAATTAATCAACAAGGATGGCACAAAAACAGTAGGAAAATGTTGTACACAGTTCAGATAGGTTAGAGTATCAGAAACACGACAAAAAAAACCTCAAAGCTGCAAGTCTTTCAACAAAAATACCTTCAAGTGACAAGAGTTTTTGTTAATAAATTCACAGAATATTTATCCAAATCCGATATAAACAAACACAGTACAAAGCTCATACACCCTAATAGACAGATAGACAAAGTGTAATGAAATCTCTCTAGTGTATATATTTGGCATCTGTGCAATTCATTGGGGTGCTATTCTAAACATTAAAGCAAAACCATGGAAAAGACGTGCAAAAATAAACAGCCATTCTTTTTGTAAAGAATTTATTTGTTGACAATGTACAAGAACATTTTCAGGATGATGGTCTTCCCCGAAGGTCTTACTGTAAGAGGAGAGAAGACAAATTGTCAAGTATATATTACGCATTATAAACTTTCCAGCTAACGGGAAACTATTACACAAATTATCTACACACAATGTCTTGTGCTTTCTATAACAAGGACAAACGCATTGATCACGTATCAGGGTAAGGGACAAGTTGTTCTGAATATTCCAGTGAGGGCTGTCGCAGTTGCAGACATGCAGTCAGGTGGCAGGTTTATTTCAAATGAGTGAACGCCAACCACACACAGCATGCTGTAAATTAGTAGTGGTGTATGCTAGAACAAGAAGTTCTACCCAAAAAACTGATTTTTCATGTTAAAAATACAGGTTCCTTTAAAAATATCTGCAAGTGCAGGAAGGCATTGGGAATTAACATGCAAAGCACTTCAGAAAACTGGTCAAAGTGGATCACATCAGCACACCATGCCGATTTCCACTCTACCTTCTGACACCTCATTTCGTTCACTTCTGTAAACATCCGAGGGAGGCAGAAGAGGGCAAAAGATTGGAAACAAATTGAGATCTTTGAACTAACAGGGGCAAATGTTAGGACTGGGTAAAAAATATTGATGGTCCGGTTTTAATCGACCTTCAATTTAACGATATTGATTTGGGAAACCCCAGAATGATTTGGTGTTGTGTGCGCTTTACTAAAGAGGATGTGAATATTATTTGCACTTCGCCTCTCGTCCTGCGTGGGCCTATTGTTGATGTAAAAGCGTATTTCAGTAATAAAGCCAAGTAGGACGGTTTTAGTTACCAGCATTTATAGTTAAACAAATAAGAATGATAACTATTCGAAAATTAAATCAAACTGACATCATATAAATAAGAATCAAATCACCAAACTGGTCGCAATACCCAGCCCTAATCAATGTCTATAATTGCTCTATGAAATTCAGAACTTCATGCTGGAAAGGTGAACTGTACATTCCATGGGACGGCTTAAGTGATGTTTTTAGGTACTAACTGCATTAGCACTTGTTCTATTAGACTACTACATAGTCAACAATATCACTATTAGTGTACTTCAAACACACTACTTCTGCTACTTGTGAGATTAAACTGAAGCACCTATAATTATTCCCAAGCAAGCCATGTATGCAGTGTACAACCACATAATGGTCAATTGCATTAGTCATCAACATTATAGCTAGATGTTTGGAGTTAACTTTACAGGTCACTCCAGACTCTCCTTCCACAGCAGTTAGTCTACTTGTGAAAGAATTTACCTTCTACAGTCCAGATGTACATTTGATAAAGGAGGGAAAATGACAAATTAAATCCAAATCAGTGTGCAACACAAACAACAAAATCCATGATGGGCAGCTACAACTGTATTGCACAAGACCATAAATGGGAATTTAGATTCAGGCAGAAGCAAAGTTTTAATGAACGTTACCTTCTTGCCAGCAGCACCAACACTGGCTTTCTTGGTTCCTCTAACTTTCTTCATTCTGTTCTTGCGTTCCTTGCGTTGTTTTCTGGATGTCTTTTTCCTTTCATACAGACCATGCTGAAGAGGAAAGACAAATTAAGTCAAGCCTAAGCAATGACACACGCAGCCACCAGACTCAGATCAATGAATCTGAAAGGATCTGCACTATCACACATCAGGCACATTAGTTAGCGCTTAAAGTTATCAAATTATCCTCTATGCCCCTTAACAAGGAAATCCACGTTGGTAACCTACCCTCTGCAGCCTGTATTTGGGCTCATTTTTCTTGGCATAGTCCAACGAGTCGTAAATCATGGCAAACCCTGTTGTCTTGCCACCACCAAACTGAGTTTTGAAGCCAAAGACGAACACCACATCTGGGGTGGTTTTGTACATTTTCGCAAGCTTTTCCCTGATCTCTGTCTTTGGGACTGTTGCTTTGCCAGGATGCAGGACATCAACAACCTAAAAAAACAACAAGAAAGCATGAACACACGCATAATAAAACATGCCGACCACACTATACTTCAACAAGCTGCTATTCGCCAAGCACTTACCATTTGCTTCCTCTGAAGCAGACGGTTTGTCATAAACTTTCGGGTCCTGACAGTGACTGTGTCATTCTGCATAGAGACATTTAAAAGACATGGTAAAAACAAACATATAGCCATTTAGCAGAGATCAACTTTAATGAAACACTTAAAACACAAACCACGAAAACATACACTTGGGGTTCACTTGAAAACATCTGGCATGTTATGATCTGGGTGGAACTAAACAGGCAGGTATTCCTCTCTTATGGGTTTCAACACCATGAATCAAGAGTTACCCTTTAAATACATCCTCACTATAGCCCAAAGAAGGCCGACAAAAATTTTAAGGGAACTTAAAATTACCGCACTACCAACCATGGGAGCACCTTACATAGGTGAACGGAACGTTACACTTTGTATAGGCAAAACACCGTTAGCACTTTAGCTGTATTAGCTCCATGGACTCACACCAAGCACTGGGGCTGTGCACTGAGGGCTCTACAATGGGCTTTCTCTACTATTTTACTTTTAAATATCTCCTATATCACGTAAAGCGATAACTAAATAGCCTGCGTTGTTAATATTCTCGGGCACCGTGTGACGGTAGCACGATGTTATGAACGGAGACACTTTATTGGACAAAACATCGACAAATATAAATCCACACTCATGTATGTTCCTCTCAATAAAACTACACGATGACTGTAATACGTCTACAGAGTGCTTTGCGAAAAAAATGACAATATAAAACTGTTGGATGGTGAAGATTAAATAGGATTTTCGGAATCATTTATCTACACTCGACTCACCATCTTGGCGTCGGCTCGCTCAGGGACGAGAAAGAGGAAGAAAGACCCGTAGGTGTCCCTGAATATGCCTGAGCCGTGTTACAGCATAGTAAGGTACCGCCTGATCGAAAAATTAAAAGCTGTTCGTTTCCATAGACCATTGAAGTATTAAAAGGAATGCAGTTATTAGGCTATACAGAAAACTGATTATTAACAGCTCTTATGCTGGTATACCAGAGTATTGACCAATTTCATTGGATACTTTCTTGATTTCCCCAAACACATATATGTAATACACAATGTACACACAATGCAATGTATACTTTTTAAGGTAACCGTGTCATTCTTATAAATATATTTACTTTAAATTGTGTACTATTTTAGTATATGAACAACTCGAAACGTTTTAGCAAACAATGCTAATAAAGATGTTAATTGACAGCATAGAGGATTTTCTAACGCTAGATGTCAGCCGTGCTCCATCCCAAATAATATAAAGGTCGCGCACTATTCTCTTAAATCAGTTGTAGCTTAACAATGTATTTATTATTTGTTATGTTCGGTTTGTTTGCAGTATTTCTGATTTGTCAGTTGTTGATATAAATCACTCAGACACAAATGTTTATATTTAAAAATAAAAAATATTTATACAGAGCTTTTACCAGTTGCAGAAATGCATTGCACAAACCACGTTACACATAAAACATAACACCCATTTTTATTAATGCATTTAGCTAATTTAGTCACCGATTTAATCTTGATTGTTTCTTTGTTTAGGTCTTTGTTGTTTTTCGGACTAAAGTTAATGGTATATTGACATCATTCTCCAATGCATCTTGCATGCATCTTATTGCCCTCAACAGAACTTCCCTTCTCCAGAAGGGATGAAGGTGCGTGTATGTTTGACCTTACGGATGGCACCTGATCAACTATATGTATTCTGGGCATCACAAAGATGTCTTCTTTCTGTCTGGCAGATTTAGAAAAGCGTACTTTTGATTTGTCCTTCACGTCCACGCGGTGATTGGACCTCCTGATGCATAGGGAAATGGTGGACAGGCAGTTCTTCTGAAAGTTTTTATTCATAAAAGCATAGACAATAGGATTGTTGAAAGAATTGGAAAACCCGATGGCCTGCGCAACAGCAATAATCATATTGACTGTGATGTCTTCATACTTCTTGCCCAGGTAACCTAGAAACAAAATCATGCACAGTTGAAAGGAATCACACTTTGAGATGGTAACATGCGGGAATATGTTTTTGAATGCTCTCTTACTGTACTCAAACAGCATGTGCACTGTGTGAAAAGGTGCCCAGCAGACAGTAAACAACACAACAACGGTGACCATCATCTTGATTGCCCGTCTTTTCTTTCTGTTCCATAAGGAGGATATAATATATATATATATATATATATATATATATATTATGGAGTATATTATTATTAGTGACATTTAAATAATCAGAGATGCAATGACTGTCTATTGTTGAAAACACATATCTGTGGTCAATAGTCAGTTACATACCGTATAGTATATTTTGAGTTAATGCTAAAGACAGCACTGGTTCATGATAAGATACCTTGATATTTTGCTGACCTCTCTGTGGTTCATGGCATTAAGAACTGAGGAGTCCCCAACTTGTTTGCAAATCCAGAGCTCAATGCCAATTCTGGTGTAGATGAGCAGCATCGCTGCCAGTGGCAGGAGGAAGAGGAACACCAGAATGAAGGTAGCATACTGCTTTCTGTGGGCGCTTGAGCTCCACTGCTCCTGACAGCATACATGATGGAGCTCATATAGAAAATCATATTTCACCTAAAAGCATAGGAACAGAACAGATTGTTTAGATGAAAAATATGGAAATCGATATTTATACAGCAGCAACTTATTAAATAGACCAGTTTTGTGTCAAGGAATTTGCGTACATGAATAATCTATAATGCCATGTTATTTCCCATGACCACAGCATTTATCCAGCTAAATGTCTGGATGATCAGGCAAACCCTGGGGAAATCTGCAGGCATACTTTATTAATGGGTAATATACCCACAGAGATTATAGTACATTAGATTAAACTTTATTGTCATTGTCATTGGGCAGAGCAGAAGTATAAAGCCAATGAAATGCAGTTAGCATCTAACCAGAAATGCAAACTGCAATATGGCAATATGTATATAGTAGAAATATGTGTATGAGTATAAATATATATGTGTACACTAAAGATTTGTATGCAATGCAAAGTTATGAGGTAGAGAAGCAGAGATCAGCTCAATGCAAATGTTTATGAATACAATACCAAGTGCAAATATAGAAGTATAATACGCACAGAAAGACAACAACTGTACATCAATGCTGGAATATAAATAGATTTTCCCAATAGGAAAAGGTTAAAATCGTATATTTTAGGGAAACACAATTCATCCATACTTGCCTCCAATTGTTGCACAAACAGCATTGGGGACCCAACTGTCATGGCTGCAATCCAGACAACCCCTAATATTAATAAAACATCACAGTTTCGATGAGTTACACACATATACATAATGCAAATTAGAATATATACAGTATATATTCGTATGAAAAAAGTCATATACATATGAATGCAAATGAAAACTCAGAAACTCAAACCCAGCATTCTGTATGCTCTTTGTGGGGTGCACTGTCCTTTAATTTTCAGAGGGTGCACAATCCCCTGGTATCTCTCCACTGCAATACAGGTCATAGTGAGAATGCCGGTCACTATGGCTGTGGTCTGGACAAATGGGACCGTTTTGCACACCAACACACCTACAATAAAATAATAAAAACAATTATGCAATCATTTAAAGTCTTCCGAGATAACTAAGCCTTGGCCAAAAATGTTTTAGACAAACCATAAATTATAACGCAGCAAAGTTTGGCAGTAATTTAAGTTACTCCAAAGTAGTTTCCAATAAAGTGTTTTGAACATTTAAATAAATATAACTTAATGAACTCTTTTGGATAATACTGTATGTACTTAGTTTAGTTCATGCTGTTTAAGAAAATGGTAAGAAGTAGCTGTTAGGCAACACAAACAGCTACTTTGACTTGTCTTCCGTGTCTGCCAGGGTAAATTATTTATTTATGTTTATTGTTTTATATGTTTTATGTTTTTTATATGTTTTATTTTGTTTATGTATTTAGACTGTTAATATTAAGACAGACACACTATATAATATGGTAATTATCATACAATTACAGCCCTAATATTTCTAATGTCAGCCCACTTGAAATTATAGTTTCCCTTTAAGAAATAATTTACATAAGAGGTTGTTTAAACTCTTAACCGCAGTCCTAAATATAACAATGCCTTGTTTGACTGGCTAATAGAAATGTTTTTTCAAAACTAACATGGATATTGAAACAGTAACACGTCATTGGTTATTCGACTAATTACTTTAGTCAAGGCTGGGTCATTGTATAGGATACATGCACATGTACATTTAGGTCTTCACAACATGCACGTGTAATGCAATAAAATAAGCCTTCAAATCAGTTTGGTAAAATAAAACACATCATTCAGTGAAATGATTTGCAACATTGTGTATTATCACAGAACATGCATCTTATCAATAACTACTAATAACAGTGAAAAACCAAAAACTACTAATAATGGTAAAAAATAAAAAGCTTTATAAGCACGCAAAGTGGACTCACCCCCGAACCACTCGGAGGAGATATTCTGCAGCAAAGTGAATGGGATGCAGAAGAAAGATATGAGGAGGTCGCTGACGGCTAGAGAGCAGATAAAAATATTTGTGGCAGTCTGGATCCCTCGCTTTCTTAACACAATATAAACGACCAGACTGTTACCAACGAGAGCAAGGAGGAAAATCACTGAATACACAATTACAAATATAGTTTTGGCGCTGGACGGTAACTCAGGGACGTACACCAACGGCTGAATCTTGTACGTCTCAATAAACTCCTGACGAGTGAGGTTGTAAAATTGCAGTAGTTGCTCTAACGCTTCTGGGGTAATGTTCGTATCACCCATGTGTAAACCTTATCCTAAAAATGCGCCGAAGAAAATCAAAGTTTTGTAATATCCCGAAGAATCAACGTGGAAATTCGTAGTGTCCTGATGCCCCGTTTTTTAGTAAGCAGCATCTCCCCTGACATCGTCTGTCTTAACGCCTATTGAGCTCCGTCAGACAGCGTCATATTCAGCATCATGCCCAATAATGTTGGTTAGGCAACTCTCAAGGTTTTGAGAGCTCGGCGGACTTTATGACTATCAAGAATTTTTAAGCATTTTTTGTGCATCATGTTCAAGCATTTCATTCATGTTTTATCTTACGATGAATATGTCTAAGACATAAAAGAGACAATCACCTGAGGTTGATTTTAAAGCCCGTTAACGATCCACATGACATGGGATAAACTCTATACATAGAATGTAAATAATATAAAATATGAAATATACGAAAATATAAAATATTCAAATATTATACCCAAGAAATTGAACATAAACTAAGTGATATATGTATCATTTAGAGATAATTATTCCAAGTAAATAAAACACAATTAAACCTAGAATTAAAGCTTTCAGTGGAACAGTGGATCAAAGCTGATCGTAAATTGTACTTATTTTACTTATATCTTATTTTATCTTATGAAGGCTCTATTCATTTCATTGGATTGGAGAGTTATTAGTTTCTATGGCAACACTTGTAGAGACGAGTTAATCCGTGTATGTTAGAGGTGATAAAATATTCAATTACCAAATATTCAATTACCTCCATATTATATTTTTCCAAATCTTAAAGAACAATAAGAGAAATATGAAGAGAAAGCAGCTGCAACACAGGAGCACATTCATTTTTTTAAAACCGCCCTTAAATATAATGTAAAACCATGTGAGCTGTGATTGGTCGCTTTTCATCTTAGTCATGGGACATACTGTGTTGTCTGTATGAATCCAACAAACTTATTTTTGACTTCCTGCATCCAGTCAGAATTTTGAAGGGGGTGAAACATAGTCAAAACCCAAATATTGAGGGTGTCTAGATTCTATAAAGAATATAAAGGTATTACATTTACACTAAATTTGTGCCCCTCCTTTATTCTCTGTTAAAACCATACCAGCACCTGCTAATCTACATTGTGAATTCATCTTCAACTTTAATAAATAGATCAATACATGTGATGGAACAGCTTTCCTCAAGATATCTGTCATCAGATTACATCAGACACATCCAGGCGCTTCACAAAATTCACTATTGACTTTTTCTTACTTTAAGGGAGATCCTTATCAAGAACCTGTGTAGATCATTTGAGTTTTAAAGAAAAAAATAAATGTAACACATTTTTTAAGACAACTGACCAAGATACAAGCAGAAACCTCTGGAAAACACAGCAGCTGACTGCACACAAGCTGTTGGTCCATAATGAGTCTGAATGACAATCTGTTTGATGTACAGTTCAAAGAAATATGTTGTTTGCATATGGTTTTGCCTACTTTGGCCCTACATACTGAGACAGCAAAACCTGACGATGTTAACATAAGTGTGGTGCATTATTCAAATAACACAAAGAAACGGATGAACCCATTATAAAAGTGTTAGGGTTTCACGTATCCCTATGGGTTTTTGTATGAGGACAAGCACAGCTTGTTTCTTCTGTGGTCTGTATTGTAATAGGTGGGTATTGTAATAGAACCAGTCAATAGTTTCAAAAATAGAACCTTAATAGAACAAAAGCAGCTCATTAGTCTGTCTTTGTATTGTCATATAGCCGTCTATTATGCAAGGTAGTAATTAAATTTGTAAGCGCTTTAAGAAAATGATAGATGACAGCCACTCAGGCACATTTCATAGGTATCAAAACCTATTTCTTTGCTGACCTCAGTGGCCTCATTTTATAGTTCAACATGGCCAGAACTGGGCAGCAGATTTCTAGTTCCCAGCATGCATTGGGTCAGATTGTATGAGGAGAGTAAATGTTAAAATTGTTTTTGCGCAAAATAAGTCATTATCTTAGTATCCAATGTTATGCATTAAGACTAACAGCCTCTCTCTGGGTTACAGGTTATTTAGTCAAATTACTACAGAGCAGTTTGAAAACATTTTCAGACATTATGAAAACATAATCAGACATTATGGGTATATATATATATATATATATATATATAGTTATATAGCTATTGCTATTCTTGAATGGAATCATAAAATATCATAAGCAACTTACCTCAGTAACTCCACTGTCAGTAAACCCAACAGCGAACGTTCTCAGAATGCTATTAGTGAAAGTTTTTTTAACATTATGTATTATATATTAAAACGTTACTCTTAAGTTGTTAGTGAAACATTTTATAGATGTTACAGATTTTAAAAAGTTTGAATAACATTCTTATAACCAAGCAATAACATTAATATAATGTCTAAAAAACTGGACACCTTGAATGTTCTTAGAATTTTCAAAATAAACATTTGAAAATTCACATTTTCAAACATTTTCAATGTTTTTGTCACTTAATGGAAACACTAGGGAAACATTCTTATAACCTAAAATTGTTAGCTGGGAACTGGCACTAATGAGAGGCCCCTTGAAGTTTACAAGTTACAAGTGGCGTTTATTGTCATTTCAACCATATACAAGTACATAGTGAAACGAGACACATTTCTCCAGATAAGGTGCTACATAACAAACACTAAACAAACACTAAACATCACAGACATAAGGGCTACATAAATTAAACAGAGTATATACATAAAGTGAACATTATACATTTAAGAACCTTTCTGCTGTAAGGATAATGAAAATCATAACAGTACTGGCAGCTGCAACATGGCTAATCCTCAATGGAGCTACAGGAAAAGAAAAAATAATGAAATCACTCTCGAGTGTTTATAATAGAAGCGACATTCTGCTCACAGATTCATTTCACAGACTCGTTTAATTTGCAGTTACAGCGCATTGGTACATGTATTAATGAGGCTATTGTATTCTGATGTGCCTTTTAAGGGGTTAGAACAACCTGAAGATCAAAGTGCCCACATGGACTTCAATTCAGAAGAGCTTTCATTGTTCAACACACACGAGGTTCATTATTATACTTTGTGCTGTCATTGTATGTAATCAGAATGATACATTTAAACCCTTTAAAAAATAGCTGTTTAATTAGTAGACAAAAACAGGTTCATTCACCTGACTCAATTTTCTCATTAGTTTCAATCTGCGCAGCTCAAAAAACAGACTCAAAAAAAGTCTTTATCACAAGCTGGTTTTCTTTTGCTCAGCATGTTATCTGCCATTGATATCTTTAATATCTGTAATATTCAGGCATCAAAAGTCACGTACAGTGCTTACAAAACCTCCTCAGATCTTTTTACAGTGTCTGTGACTCAACTCAATTTTCTGTAACTGGAATTAACATGCAAAATGATTTATTAAGTGGTTTCAAGTTGACTTTATTGATGGCAATGTAGAAACTAAAAGTTCCATTGGTACTTTATGACAATGTCTACAGGCATCAGTACTGTATATTTTATTATTCCTGCCCTGTTACACACCATTAGAAGACAATTCAGTGAAAACTGTGCCCTGCAATTATATGTAACCTGCAAGTGAACAAGACAGGAATTATGAAATATACAGCATTGATGCTTGCAGAGTATGTCATAAAGTAATAATGAGAAAGCTACTAACAAGAACTCCAACAACCATAACAAATCTTGCAACACCAACTGTGTTCTGCATGGCTTGGTGTCTATCTGTACATTTATAGATTCTCTGTTATAATTTCCATACCCACAATAACATCGTGTCACCTGAGTCATTAAAGTGTCCATACATTTGGAATAGTGCTGTTGCTTTTATTTTAACGCCTACATCGATGTTTTTTAGGGAATTAATTTCACATCAACTTTCACTGGCTGACAAGCACATCTAAAAATGCACAGGGCTCATGTACGATTTAGCTGATACTGGAGGAAAGTGTTTGTGCTCCCCAAGTTCTGGAATGTCAGCAGAAAAATAAATAATAATCAAACAAACATGACAAGTTAAAATTAACTTAGCTGAAGTTTATATTTTTGTGTTTGCGCTTTGCAGCTGTGCTACAATGTTGCCTACAAACGTGATATGAGACTGATGAACATCTAGGGGAGGACAATACAGATTTCAAATTATTCTTTATGCTTTTTTAATATGTGTTCACCCTGTTTCACATATTATGCAACTACAAAATATTATCAACATCCAATAAATATGAACTGGGCATGTTCCGATCCTATTCATATGATGGTTATAGAATATGTTATAGAATATCTATAAACTCACATAGGTGAGCATTATCACATTATATTTGCATATAACAATTAAATGGATCATGACACAATGTTGGCAGGCCCAACAAAAAAATAAAAACAGAAATAAAAAAAACTTTTTAACGAAAAGTTTCATGAGTTCTGAAAACAGAAACGATTCTTATAAAAAGGATTTTTGAAATGTGAGTCAGCATTCGGCCTGCTGAGTGTTTCTAAATAAGTTGCCCTTTCATGGGAACAGACCGGACACTGTGTGGGAGCCAGCGGAAACGCAGCTTGGCCATCAGACAGCCTTCAGGGTTTTCAAACTCAGAAAAAGCCCAAATGGTTAAGGATGGCGTAGGTGCCAGCTTTAGCTACCACCTGCAACAATACAAAAACAATGAATACCTGATACAACAGCACTTTAGTGGAAGATTTCTAGATGTCTATGAAAGGTTCACTTTAATTCTTTGATGCATGTATGTTCATAAGTGGCTTAGCTGTGCACGGTTACCCACAAAAGATGGAATAATGAACGAAAATGCTTTTATGGCCTTGACAGAATTTCCAGCTGGTCAATTTTTTGTCTGCTTTTTCAATTCAGAAAAATCTACAACGTTTTGCTTGAGGAACACCTGGAGCAGAGGAAGCAGTGGCTGAGCTATTGGGCTGCTGGCAAAAAGGTTGAGAACTGGAAGGTTTTTGACATTTCATTTCTGCTATTGTTAAACTATTTGTATAAACTATTGTTTCCTTGTGCAAGCTCCGTCACACAAGAGGCTCTCCATCACACAACAGGCTTCCTGAGAAAAGGTATTTAGAAACGAAATGCGCTTCTGTCTGGAAAACCAGACCAATGCACATATTATAAGGTGATGTAATGTACACTGAGTATGAGAAACTGATTAAAGACAAAAGCACAGCAGGGGTCATCAGCCAGGCTACTCTTCATGGTCTCCAACAACTGGTAAAACACCTAAAGAAGAAGGAAAACTTGAAAGCAGGCAATTTTAGAGAGGCTAGCAATAGCAAGCTAGCGTTGAAACCATACGATCCCGCCCTCTATTCAGAACACTCTCCAAAGCCACGCCTCCTCCAGTATATGAATGCATACATAGTTTGACAGGCAAGTAGGACATCCTATCATTGCATTTGGACCGAATGCAATGATTGGATGAACATGTTATGGTCCTCCTGCCTTCTCTGCACAAGTTATATAAATATATTTAGACCAGTGTACTTATTGATTGCAAACAGGATGTGAAAAGACTCTATACCAGCAAAACAAAATATGTTTCTGAAAAAACATTTTAAAAAATTGCCTACTCTGCCCTGAAGAGTGAAAACAAAGAGGTAGCTTTAGATCTGCCCTACGCTAGTACAGTACAGTGTTTTTGCCTCTTCTTTAGGTGCGCAGCAGTCAGATAGAGGAATCCGTTGGTAGGTGAGACCTGTGGAGATGCTGTTCTGATGGATCCTTTTCCCTGTTCTGTAATCATCTCCAGCCACTTCTCTGACCTCAGGATGTTCTTCTTCTGTGTCAGCTCCAATTACTGTGGATCAGCCGTTTACTATTGCTAATTTGCTATTGCTATTCGCTAAAGATCCTGCTTTAAATGTTTTGAAGTCACAGCAGCAATTTTCGTGGGTGAATTAAAAAAAATGTGTCCCCTTATGTGTCCCTAATATTAGCACACTCACACAACAAAATAATAAATCAAATATGTCCTAAAACAAAGGCTTGTTTCACACTGCATGTTGAAGCAGTGCGTACGCGAAGCGGCAGTGAAACTGGATTAGCTGCCTCACGTTGTGCTTTTACACTGACAGTGTATTTGCTATTGCTACCTAATCTCAAAATAAATAAATACATACATACATATAGTGGTTTTACAGGTTACAATACATTACACACTAAGTATTTTCTTTAATAACAAGCATAAATTATAAAACATTTCTTGCGAGTGGCTGTTTGCAAATTATAACAAATTAATTTACATGTAGAGTGCCTTTAAATTTACATTCAAATGGTAATTAACCTACACATAATAGAACTCAAATCCCAGGGGGCAGTTGCAAACTGCTTAAATCTGCTTAATTCAGTCAGGGGCACTGAATAGAAAGTGCTGCATATGGGCAAAAATAACTATATGCCGCTTGTGCTTGTGGTGTGAAACACCAGTAGACCAGTAGACCGTGTTACATATAATTAAAAATAAACAGAAATGACAGTATAACAGATAACTGAAAGCCTTTATGCCCAGATAAGCAGTAGTCAACAGTAGTCAAGATACACAAACGATCTAATTCAATACACCCGAAGCTGCTGTTGGTGTTGAACCCACACTGGAATGGGCTGTACCAAATAGCCTGGCTCTCGCGGCATGAACATTTGTCCAGTTCTCTCCAGCACAAGCTCCTCTCGTGAATTAATCCAGAGAATTCTAGAATGCCCTCGTCTGTGGTCTGTCAAGTATGACAGCACAATAGACAGAGCCTGAAATAGACTCAAACAAGCTTTGATTAGTTACTATCAGACAAAGCAGACGGCCGTGGTTTAGAAGATTGGGCTGCACATATCCAGCTAAAAAGCACCTTAGAATGTGTTTACCTCAGATCTTGGCTGGCCCATTCCATACAGAGACATTTTGGAAATGCGTCTGAAATTGGCCACTTTTATCTGCTTGGCCGTGCGGAGCAGATCTGTCACTAAAAACTCACTGGATACCTTTCAGAGACATTGAAGATATCATGCATGCTTATACATGTTTGAGGACATATGCTTAGAAGAATCTGCATCTCAACTAACAGGGAATGTTCTCAAGACGTTGGCTAACATTCTCTAAAAGTTCTCTAGGGTTCTCTTAAATTTATCAAAAA
>JAZGTJ010009058.1:5145-19969 GCA_036877575.1 Botia almorhae | reverse complement strand
TTTTAGATTCTTTCCCCTCTGAAACTAATTAAAGTGTCATGATTAATAAGGTTTGTCACAGATGGGAGATTGTACTCATTATATTTTCCTACGGGAGGACAAATTGTGTTTACCTGTACACAAGCCAACCCATGCGAAAGTGAAACTACAGAAGGTACGTTAAAAAATTATGGACTCCAGCGGTTTGAAGGTTTGTGTAGTAAAATGTCATGACCTTTGTATTACATTCAATTTTAACCTTTTAATGGCAAGAATTCTTTATTTTTTAGAATGCCTGTAGCACTATTCAATTCAGCAAAAATATTTACTCTTTATATACAATATAAAGCACAAAATCACCAGATATAACAAAGGTAGTCTGTATGTTATATCTTCAGTCTGGGTTTTATTATGATTATTTATTTAAAGCTCACAAAAGGCAACTAAATGTATGAATCTGTGCTCTCAGTGGTTTATCTAATGCGCACGGTACAGTGAGCCCTCCTGTTTCCCGTATGAGAACATATTAGTCATTCAGTGAGCACGTAACAGTGACATTCTTTAATTAGGCTATTTTTCACACCACATCAGTTAGCTGCTAGATTTATCCAAATGCCAGACTGGGTGCAAATATTCTGTTGTCCGTATGTGTGGGCATCCGTGTGTGTTGTTCTCTGTCTGGCTTGTAGTATGTTCTCATAGGATGGTTGAAAAAACAACGAAATTGGTTATGATCTTGCACTGCTAATTACTACAGCGCTGTTGGTTTAGTCAAAACACGTTTCAAAAATATCACCTGGAAGACAATGTCTTAAAAACACATGACCTTTCATAGTTGTAGAGGTGTGAACTTACTAGTTGCAAAGGGATGGTAAAGGCGCCATGGTAACACAACTAAAAAACATGAAGGGTGTCATTAGGGACATTATCTAGCCTAAGCCCTATTAGCATCACTAAAATGGCTGGAGAGACCAGATCAAAACACATTCAGCAATACGCATGTAACTTAAATAACACTGCACCTTTCATTCAAAATAAAAACTTGAAAAATCGTACTTTCTTCTCAAACCTGTTACCTGTTAAAACACGGCAAACTAACAATATAAAAAATCACCTTATTTAAAGTAACATTATATTTCAAAAACATTTTCAATTGTTCTAGTTGCTTTATGGATTAGCAGCAATCAAAATGATTAAATTCATGCATGCACACACACACACACACACACACACTCGAACACATAGCAGTGGATGGGCGTTTGTGGGCAGAGGTGGAGGAAAGGGAGAGGAGCAGGTGTCACAGAGGGTTTCAGCAGTGTGTGTGTGTGAGTTCCTTGAGTGAAGGGTGCACTTCACAATGGCTCAGTATGGTTCTTAAAAACAGTATTTGGCACATCAAAATGCATTGGGTTGTGGGTACTTGGTTAATCACATCTATTCTTGGCCTTGGAAGAGGGCACAACACTTTATTTGAAGGTAGGAAAATCTGCTTATGTTATTCCAAAATTTTATTGCTAAAAAAATGAAATTTTAAAATGTGAATTGCTTATTCATAGCTTTTAGTGACTTCATGGAGGTCTCAATTATTTTGCATTGCAATTCAATTAATTTAAAGATCACAATGAGACATATTGTAAGACTATAGAGCTATGAAACGTATGTGGATAACATTGCATAGATAAATTATTTGAGGAAGATTTTTTTGAGAAATGTGTCAGTTTATATGTTGAGATCTCTTTTGAATCCTTTAAAGAGAGATTAAGTCATTTCTCTGTAGAAAATCTAAAACACAAGAAATGTTCTTTTTTAGATTGCGTTTCATTCACTGCTTTATCTCACTGCTGTTTCAGAGAAACAACTGAGATGTTAAAGAAATCAAAGAAATTTGATTTTTCTTTTCAATAGAATGACCAAATCTCTCTTGAGTGTTTTAAAAATGTGATGTATAAATATGTGTAGTTTTAACTTAAACATAAGTAAAAACCCTTTTTTGTCTAAACTGTATGTATTATGATAAATTCTTTACATATTAAAACCTTTAGTTGACAGAATGTCTCTTATGTCTTTTTATTGTGTATTTATGCATTGTGTTTATAGGATGATAATGATGAATATAAAAATGCGTAACCCATAAATAGAATCAATAGAACATTCATTACTTCATTCGTTTTCAACAACACAACATATAAATCACTCATCATTAAGCTGAGTGTACTGTCTTTCTGTGTGTTTCAGGATATGATCGGACTCTGTCAGGTTATCATTTGTGTTCTGTGAATGAGTCTGTATTGGTGACCCATGTGATCTCCTATCCAACCTCACACACTCAGAGGAGACCATGCGGAGGATGGCTGCCGTGGACGATGTGTGATGTCACGATTTATGAGACATCATATCGAACAGAGTTCTCCAACACGTCCAAACAGGTCGTGAAATGTTGCCATGGCTATGAACAAGTTGGGAGTTATTGCGCTTTGTGTGAGTGTTTCATTACACTATACGCATGTGAATTTGAATGAGAATTGGATTGTGATGTTTTCGGTAAAGTCTTTGTTATTAAAAATATAAAATTGAAAAGACAAAATAAACACCAAAATAGGCTTCTATCATTTTGTAATTTGTTAGTCATGGTTGGTCAGACACTCTGAATAATATCAACAATCTGTCTGGACTTCAAGTCTTTGGTATAAATTTAAGACTTTAATCTTATTTGGAACCCGTTTTTGTATTTTTACATTTAATCATATGGTGAACTTTTACAAGTATTAAAAAAACATATATGTCAATAAGTAATTGGAATACCACCAAAATATGTGCAAAACAACAAAAATAAAGAAAAGCAATGTTTTGTGTTGTTTATTTTTCTTTTTGGAAAGTGACATACTAATATCATTGTTGTCTTAGCTTTAAACAGAAGTGCAGAATTTACGTCAAAGCCAGGACTCTGTCCCTCAGTGACTGCATCTCTATGGGATGATGCAAACCCCTCTGGCTCTGCGTGCAGATGGGATATAGATTGCCCTAATCGCCAAAAATGTTGTCAGAATAAAAACATCTTTCAGTGCTTAGAACCACTGCCACCAGGTGAGAGAATACAATCCCAGAATTCCTAGGGACATATTGTTCATGCAATGATACTAAAACACCCTTCTGCCCTCAAGCCAACAGAAGCTGGTGCTTCAATGCTACAATAACAGTTAAGACAGCCTATGAGCTTGTTGCTATGGATAAAGGACTCTTCAACCACACACGGCTTCTGCACTCTGTGGTTTGTAAACATTAGTCAATCATGTTTTTAATTATGACATCATTTATTATTTAAGATAAATTTTTTTGCACTGTAGCTGTGTTTCAAAGCATAGGGTGCTCCCTTCCTAGGCAGCATTTTTGTGGTTCAAATAAACAATCCCAATACACATACAATGCCCTAAAATGGTGTCTAGGTAGGTCGCTCACCAGGATTTAACAGTCTATACATACTATACTCTGTGTTTGTTGGTGATTACAGTATATTGATTTACACTAACGTGTGACTGTCTTTCTATAGGTCACTGGTGCTCTGGGCACTAATGGAACATCCGTGTATCATCTCTGGTCACGGGCAGCGGGGCCCTTCACAACCTCCACCTCACTGCTGCTTTGCTCCTCTGTAGTTCTCTCTCTGGAAAACGTCTCCATAAAACTACATCAGTTGGGAAACATAGAGGAAGTGACTAATGTTGTGGTGGAAGGTAAGTAGACAAGTTGAGGCTGTCTGATTTCACTGAAATTAAAGCATTTATATGATTCATTCTCTCAAGAATGTTGTATTCTGTAGTTTTAATTGGGACCAGTGTACTACCTATTAACGCTAATGTGCCATCCTAGACAGCCGTTCTAAACTGGTGGGTCATGACTAAAGAATGCTAAATAAATCTGAAGTTAAAATTCTTCCGTATTTTTGGCTGTTGATGTCAAAGGGCGAGCATCTAATTAAATGTACCTGTACTTAGATTGTATTTCCATTAAGTAATGAAAATGTTTAAATGTTATTTTGAAAGTTCTAGGAACATTGCACAATGTATTCACATTACAGTTTGGTTATAGAAATGTAATTCAAACCTTTTTAAATTCTGTAGTGTTTTTACTACTAATGTACTAAAAACTTAAGAATAGTGTTTTTTGATATATATATATATATATATATACGATATATAACCTTAAAAACATTGTACTTACATTACTGCAAGGAGTTTTTAATAACTTTCAGAACTTTTGGGGAACATTAACCAATGTTCTGAGAATGTTCCCTGTTAGCTGGGTAGTTGAAACAATGGCAACACAGTGAGTTTAAAAACCACATGTGGCCAACTGATAAGTAGTAAGAATGTTTTAACAAAGATGTTGTCATTAAGACACATATGATCCATGTAATGTTGCTCCAGCTTGTTCTTTACTTTGATGGAACCACATCATGGTTTTATTACACAGATGCGGATGAATGTGCAGATCCTCAGCTGAATGACTGTTCCAATCACTCAAGCTGCAATAATACAGTTGGATTGTATGTATGTATCTGCCATCATGGTTATCAGGACCTCAGTCTTTTACAGTCAGGAACAATTTGCACAGGTAAGACAGAACAGAAGGATATAATGAACATAACTATAATAACTATAACAACTCCCATAATTTGTTACGACCAACATCATCTGTGTTCTGATTTCTAATGCAGCACCCACGGTAACTACTCAACCAAGTACAACAACAAGCTCCCCTACCACAACATCTCATCCTATGGGTAATCCTTCCTCTTTAAACACTGCAGAATACAAATCTATTGTAGAATCAGTTCAAATAACTGTAGCTATCTTTTCATTTGTGAATCCCACCTCTGTTTCTAACCCATATTTTACAGGTAATACACCATATACTGATGAAACACAAAGTGGAGATGGTACGTTATGTAAAATAATCTTGTTATTCATGTTACACAGACAAATGAATTTACTGCAGACAGTGCAGGGTGCTTTAAATTAGATTTGGAATCCCAGATGTACTCTCAGCCATTTGGTCTGTACTGTATATATTTAATTTGTGCACTATGTATTTTAATAGTGGTATTAGTAATGAACAGTGCTGATATAGTCCATTAAAGCAGATATTGTAATGTAAAATTATATACAGGGATGGATAAAAAATATTGATTTTCTGATTTAAATCAATCTTGATTTTAATGGGAATTTACCCACAATTGATTCTTAATGTGTGTTTCACTTAAGAGGAGGTGAATATCTGTATTATTCCTCTCGTCCTGTGTGAGTAAATGTGTATTTCAGTAATATAGCTAAGAAAGAGGGTTTTAGTTACCAGCATTTATATTTAAATATGGATTCCATGTCTGCAAATGTTACTCTTTTGGTCATAAATACTGTATCTTATTAACTTCTACCATTTATTTATTTCCATGTTAAGACTTCATTCCTGAAATCACCAGAATCTTCTCTTATGATGTCACGAATTCAACATTCAATGTGAGGTGGACCACCAACACCCAGACGGGTGTCAAATTCCACCTGGTTCTGCTACAGGGGACCACTGAGCTAAAGAATTATACAACATATACAACAAGCTTGGAGTGGAAGATCACTGGCCTGAGTCCTGGAGTTCTGTATACTGCACAGGTCACTCCAGTTGCCTCTGAAAACATGGGAGACCGTGCGGAGGTCAGAGTGAGGACAGGCAAGTACAGCTGTGGCTTTTCCTAAAAATCATCTTTAACTGATTCTTTTTGACTGATTCATTTTGCTTTACATCACAAAAACATTAAAAAATCTAGCCCCTTGTTTCTCGTCTGTAAACATTTTTTGGGTCTCTATGCCCTTGTATAGGAGATTTAATGAGAAAACAAAAAACATCTTCAAATTGTACTGTATGTTCACATGAAAGATACAAATTATTGGAATTAAGATATCTGTTGGAAACATCTGCGCAGTAATGGGTTAAGACTGTAGCTGTCATGATTCTGTGTGTTTGTGCAGTACAGTACAGTGCTGTGTTCACATATGGGTGAAATGTCTATGCTTTGTGTAGATGGAAACACACTCTCTGCGACAGCCCGTGTGACTAACGTGGTGTATACAGAGAGCCTGAGCGATCCAAACAGTGAAGAGCATAAGACGTTCTGTAGAAGTGTCATGGATGAGGTGATGGATTTCATATTCAAACTCATGAGTGTCAACAATACTTTCCTCCCATCATAGTGTAACGTTCTCTTCAGCCTGCAAGATTAGATTTAAAGCACCCGAACCCCATTTTACAGCGTAGTAATGCTCTAGCGTTCACCATCTTTGCTGTCTTCCAAGTGCTGTCCACGCTTGTATCAGGAAACGTTATAGTTTTGAGGTTGCTGTTGAAAATCAACCGCTGATTCTCTCTCAAATGAATCTCCAGATTCTTTCATCCTTGACTGCGGGACTACAGCAACTCATCGTCTCAGGAGAGGTCGGTATCCACTGCACGTCCCTGTCCAACGGCAGCGTGATCGTAAACTTCACCATCGTATTTCAACCGTACACCAGCTTGAACATGGAGAGCGTGTCTACTGATCTGATGTCATCACTACTAAACAGCCACAGCTTTACTGTAGACAGTATACACATAGAAGGTACTGCTTATATACTTTCATTCATTACTTTCACGTATGGAAATCATACCCGAAGAACTATTAAACAAACTATTACTGATGTATTCAATGAGCTATTGACACCAACACACATTACTTATGCATATTTTATATATCTCATTCATATATATATATATATATATATATGTGTGTGTGTGTGTGTGTGAATGAGAGTATCTATATATCTATCTGTCTGTCTGTCTGTTTGTGTGTCTGTCTGTCCATCCAGTCTCATATTTGTGTCAAAGCTAATGTCATTAGCTTTTACTTATTGAAAGAAGTTAATGAAGTTTGATGATGGAAGTGTTGCTACAGTTCTTGTTATTGATGTGACATGTTGACCCGAGATGTGATTGGTCTCTTGTTATTTATAGATTTAAATGAGTGTTTGTTGGGTGAGGCAGACTGCTCTCTGTGGGCTTACTGTAATAACACCTACGGCTCGTACACCTGTGGCTGTTTGCACGGGTACACAGATCAGAACCTCAGCAGACCGGGACGCAGCTGCGCAGGTAGATGCAGTCGAGAACACCAGTGTTCAGATTTCACACAACCTTAATTACAGTCAGTCATGCACAGATGCATTGTTATATGTTTTTATATTAGAGGGATAGTTTTGTGCTGCCAAAAATTACAATGTGGTCACTGTGTGTTTACCCTCAGGGCATTTGTATTTCTTTGTCTTTAAATACAAAAGATGTTGTTATTCCTTTTCATACAATGAAAATGAAGTCGCAATCTGTAACTTTTGCCTCTCTATCGCCATCTCTGTTGAAACATAAAATTGACTTGAAAGGTATTAGTTTTTTTGCTACCGGCTATCTCATGTCTCTTTCTTTCTGTTTCTGCTCACGGCTCCACGCTCAGCCTCCTCTCTACAGTCTTCCACAATCTCCAGCACATCAAACACCAATCACCCCACTAACAGCCTCATAACATCTTCACCTTCTACCACTGCCACCACAGCTCATGTTCCACCGGCAGCAGCGACATCAGTTCAGACCAACACTATCACAACAAAAACTTCTACAACTCTGAAAACAAATCCACCAGGAATAACTCTCACATCCACAACTCAGACGACCTCGCTCAGATCTACAGCAACAAGTCTTTCAACATCAACCATGTCATCTGGAACGTCCATGATCAGTCATTCGTTGTCTGGTTCGTCTGGTAAAATAGTTGTCGAGTGCCTTCCTGGTTTTATATTAGTCATGGTCAGACGGGATTACCTGGGGAGCTACAATATCCCAGAGAGCTCCCTGTTTCTCGGTCAACCTGAATGTGGGTCAAGTGGAGGAAATTTAACTCATGTGCAGCTTGTTGCGGCCTGGGATAAGTGCGGTTCTACGCTGGAGCATGTAAGTGCTTCGGAATATCAAAATGTGAATGAGGTTTACTATATTAAATGATTCCTGATTCTGTAATGTCATCATCCAATCTGTTTGCCTTGCAGAACAGCACTCACAATACAGTTAATGTGACTCTGTACAACAACATGAGCAGTTTATTCGCACATAATGGATATTTGACGGCCGTTTCTGCGGGTCTGGCGATTCCCATCATCTGCACCTACCCCAGCCGCATCATCATCTCCACGGGATACTCCCCCACAGGGTACAGTGCTTCCATAGCAACCGTCTCCATGGAGCTTGTTTTTCTCTCCGTTTCCCACTCAGTACCCCATGTCTTTTCATGTCAAGAACATCTAAACTCATTTAAGGTGTTAATGACAGCAGAGTATATGTTAAAGGTCACGCATATCATTCCAAAACTGTACATAACTATAATAATATTAATAATTATAGAGTGCCTATCTCTGTAGATGAAGAAATCACACAAAACTCAATCCATCTTATTTTCTCCTCTCTACATTGTTTTACGTATTACTTTGATTCATTTTATCTTTTAGACAACACATTCTTAAATCACTGTTTTCAAAGAGATCAAAATTATGTAGCCAAATAATTTAAAAACAGCAACAGTTTTACTTTGGTACAGTATGTCATTTTAAGGTTTTGGCTTAAAATCGGGGTCAAGAAGTGTAATCACAGCTAAACAAATCTGACAATAAACTTGACAGCCATCGTTTTGATAAAAAATAAACTCTGTCCCTTTAAGGTTTGATGTCATCAAAGACATCGTAGAAGGATCGGGTAGTTTCCAGGTAACGGTGCGGCTGTTGAATGGGACGTTTCCGCTGCCAGAGAATTACACGCTGTCCCCAGAGGAGGAAGTTATTGTGGAGGTCGCGGTCAACACCACTATACCCCAAATCAAAGTCATCATCAACAAGTGCTGGGCCACGCCCACCAGTGACTCATCACTGCTGGACAGCTTTGTGTTTCTGGAGACCGGGTGAGAACAGGGATGACAACTTTACATCGAGTTATTACGAAAGTTATAGGGTCGTTCAAAACATAATTTTTTCACGTTGCAGTAACATTATTTCTTGGTTATAAGAACGTTATTAATTTTTTAAAATTCTGTAACGTTTTAAAAATACGCCACTAACTACTTATAAATAACGTTTTTGACATGTGACACATAACGTTAAACAAACGTTCTGCTAACGTTACTGCAAGAACATTCTTGCTAACTTAGAGAAAACTTGAAAGAACTTTAAGAGAATGTTAGCCCATGTTCTGAGACTGTTCTCATCTCTCTCAGATGTCCGACACCAAATTCACACACCACGGTTATTCAGAACGGAAACGACACTGTGTCTTTGCTGTCGGTGCGGGTCTTCGCGTTAATAGAGGGAAACGTCGTGTATCTACACTGCCAGATCCAGATCTGTGTCGAGATTCAGGACAACACCTGCAAACCCGTGAGTTTACATGCTCCATTTCATAAGTTTGTATCACTGAAAAAATGCTTTCCCTTTATTATTGTATATTGTCACTATAGAATACCCAGATTCTATTCCAGATACCCAGAACAGAACCTTCAAATTATTGTTAATTGTTAATAATTTTGTACAAAATTATTGTTAATTTTATACAAATCCGTTGTTTTTATTATCACCTTCTCTGTTACCTGTTTAGCTGTAAATGCACAATATAGTAGTGTAGAATCATTAAGAGGTCATTCACTGTATTTATACAGTATATAACAATGTGTATTTTTAGGAATGTATTGGCAGAACATACAGGTCTTCTAATTTAATTGGAGCGACAAGAGCAACCTTTGGACCCTTGCTCAGATTAAATACAACAAAAGGTAAATTCTTCTTACTGTGTAGATATGAATACAGATATGAATGTGTTTCTATTTAATATCAGAATAAAATAATCCAAAGTTATTATTAATTCAATCAATAAGGCCATACCTCTCTCTCTCTCTCTCTCTCTCTCTCTCTCTCTCTCTCTCTGTTTGTTATTTTAAAGCACCTGTTGACCAAACATCTAATATCCTCCAGACTGTTGGATTTGTTCTGCTTGGTGTCGGTGTGTTTCTGTTTTCTCTGGCTGCTGTTGCAGGATTGGTCTATCACAAAAGGAAAATTGGGGCCTACAACTTCTCATGTAAACCGCAGCAGGAAAACTTTACCTATCATGTTTTTGATACATAAATTCTCTCAGATAATCAACTTTACGCTTACATTGCAGTCTGCGGCTACATTTGATTTGATGTTTTAGCAGCCTGTGTATAAAGAATAAAATGAATAGTTTCATTTTACAATATTTTTATACTAAAACCACTGACGTGTACTTGACGTGCAATAAACCATTCTGCTTTCTTAAAAACTAGATAAATTGCCTTGTTGAATATATGTCACTTAGGAAAACTGCACACAAACATACCAAATGTACAGCTTTCTTTGCTATTGCACTTTCTATAATACACCAGAGGGCGCTGTTGTATTTACTGTCATGTAGTTGTTGTGTATGTGCTGTAGTGGAAATGTACCGTGAGGTGACGGTGCATTCTGATATAAACATGTTTTTAAACAGTCTGAGATTGTTTAACTGGTTTTTTTATTATTTGAATGTATCAAAACAAAAATATTCGCAGCTTATAATAAATATACTGGATATTGAAAAGGATTTGTTTAATATATTATAATGTCTTATATAGGTTGGGACTTTGAATGCATGGAGCCCGTGGGACTTGTAGAGAAGACTTAGTCTTTGTATATTTAAGATATCCGCCTCTGTATCTTATTAAATCATCTTGGTTAACCTCAAGTGTCAAACTACATCCTTTTCCTTTATTTTTCTACAATTTTGAGAGGGTTCAAAATATGTTTCAAAAATATGGTTTCAAAAATGTGAGTTTAGCTATGACTGGTTTGGTGCTGGTCAGCTGATGCAAGACCATCAGCAACAAAACTTAGTTGGTAAGTCAATCAACCAGCACAATATTTTTTGTTCACATTTTTATACGTAACTAAACATATATAGGCCTACACACAGTACAAATAGATATGCGTCTTAGATATAACGAAAACTAAAATGAATAAAAGAAGGCAAGTATAACAATTATAAACACTAATTTTTGTCACATTTATTATATTTTTTTAAATACAGTTCAAATAATACTTTTCGGAAGCACTTGATAATGTGATATTCGTCTAATCTAAATAATCATAATGGAAACAAAGACATTTCGAGAAGAGCATGTAACAGAAAATGTATAGCACCATTTTGATTGTTGCAAACAGTCCTTGGGCGAAGGTATCTCGTCTTCATTATTTTCGTCATTTGGAAGCTCACAATTTAATCTTAATTTTAACATACACTATTTATATACAGTACTTTAGTTGTCAAGATCGCTCGCTCTGCAAAAATAGTTCCTAAAATTTTATTAATTCATCATAATTCTGTCTATAGCTGCCTCCCTTTTCTCTCTCGCAGAGTTGACCATCGGTTTTGTGCTTTTGTCAGAACTTGACATCCGGGGCGAACCGCACTACTGCGCGGCTCCGTGGTTCTGGTCGTTCCACCAGTGGTTCTCTTCCAGAGGTACCCGCGGAATAATAATCGCTGACTCGTCCGAGCCCAGACTCAGATTCACTAGGTGGCAGCACAGTGTTACATTGCCAAAGGCGGCAAGGGAGGAAGTCGGGGAGAGAGAAAGAGAGAGAGAGAGACATAGAGACCCAGCATGAGGTTTTATCCAAAAAACAGCAGTGCACACTGACAGAAATTGAGCTTTGAGCATTCTGAGACCAGCTTTAACTCCCCTGATTCTGTTTAAAGGGATTTATTTGTAGTAAGACCAATGTGAGTGATTACTGGAGAAGCAGAGGCTTAAAAACTGGTGTTTCTGAGACATATGTTCATGAAAATATACTACAATATTTGGATTTTAAAAAGTACAATGTAAAATGAAGAAATATTTAAGATTCAGCGTTTCTGTCGTTGATGTAATATATGCAAATTCTTCACATTGGTCGGTACCTCATTTGTTCAAAAATTGTTAATTCTAGATATTAGTTATGAATATTATACATATTGTTGCATATTAATTCTATCTGTATTAAATTAGATTCAATAGTGGCCTCAGACGTTTGGATCCCATTGTATATATAATATATCCGCTTAATAAACAGAGGTATGGCTGCGGTCTCAGGTTGTTCAAAGGAAAAGTCTAGAAAACAAATATATGAAAGGACTAACACAGACACCAGTGGACAAGTGTGCTGTTTCTAACACAAAAGAACTATCAGCAAATTCAGGTATTATATTCAGTTATTCAGTCATTCATCTTCTGTGGATGTACAAGTGACATTTAAAGTTCACTGTAAATAAATTTTTCCTGCAGAAGATGAAGAGACTGAGTACAGAGCACTTCCTCAGATATGATAATTCAACACTGAAATATATACATTAAGAAATGCTTTTCTCCTGACCTACTTTTCTACAAGAGACAGTAACAAGCTTGCATACGATGGTGATCTACAATAACACAAAACACGCATGCGTAAAGTACACACAAATAATTAGTTTCCACAAGAAAACAAGAGAAACAACATTAACGCAACATACAGCACGTGAGAACCATCCTGGTGAACCTTTAACACTTTCCATATGGAAGAGAATAAACATGAGAGCAAATCAAAGGGTGAGGAACATTGAACAGATACTCTCCTCCCCATCGGAGACAGTAGAATATAAAGCACTAGCAACTTGCTTTGTTTCAGTAAGTCAAAATCGTGCTGTTGTACAGATGAAGGCGGAGAGAAGGTTTACCAATCTCAGGTGAGTTTTACCTTGGATCGGGCAGGGCACAGCGCCACAGATGTTGCTTTAGTGTCTGCACCCAACCAATATCACGGATGGGCTGACAGAGCTGAATGTAGTGGTACTGTTTTAGCATAACCCTTCAAACGAACGACAAGACCACTCGTTAGCTTAACATTAAAGAACTGAAGGAAGAGTTCAACTTGAAATCACAATTTGGTCGTTATTTGCTCATCTTCACGTTGTTACACATTTGTGTGATTGTATACCCAATTTTACAATTTTAGGTAACGTTTCCATTAAGTAACCGAAACGTTCTAGAAGGGTTCAAAATGTTAGATGTTGTATTAATATTATTGCTTGGTTATAAGAACGTTATTCAAATGTTTTAAGATGTTTTTAAAATGTTCCACTAACTACTTAAGAATAACATTTTTGATATGATATATAGCCTTCAAGAACTACTCTACTAACTAGTTCTACTAACGTTACTGCAAGAATGTTTTTGATCATTTTGAGTACCTATAACTTTGGTATCTTCTGTTAAACACAAAATGGGATGTTTTGCTGAATGTTTACTATGTCTTACACAACAAAAGCATACAGTGAAAAGCGGGTTAGTTAAAAACCCCTTTTGTGTTTAAGTGGAACAACATGAAGGCGAGCAAAATAGTGTTCATGTAGGGTGAGGTATTCCTTATACTCCAAATCACAAAATCATTGCTTAAAATAAACCACATTCCAGTCACGTAATAATTCATCAATAATGCCAATCACATAAACTTAATAAGTGACATATTGACCTTCAAAGTAATATTTCATTCATTGTGATTCTTCAATGTCCGTCATTATCTATGACACATGGACCTGGAATAAAACATCTTCAAGCGTCTTAAATCTCTCATTGCACATATTTCTGAAACGTTTTGATTAACTGAAAACATATATATGTATAAATTATACAAATTATATATAGTTCTCATCTCCCAGCTGACAGCAATATGCACAATCTAAAAGATGCCAGAATCTATTCCACAGTCCATTACACAAAAGACATAAGGTTCGCCAACTCAAACAGAAACCAGACGGATACAAAAACTTTGGAATCGTTCTCTTCCATGTGGATGCGACAGCTACGACAGTTAACAGACAAACAGAAGTACAGGGGAAACAACTGACATACAGATGGCACCTACCACCGGTTCCACAAAGCCTGTAACAGCTTAAACAAAATGAACCACGACACCTGTTTCTGCGTTTGCATTTATTAATTGTCAATAAATGTGAGCAAGCAGAGAAATCACAATAAACATCATCACATGTAAATCTGAGGCCTTTTCACATCATATTATTGTGTTTTTCTCTATTTCAGAATGCAGACTATAGATAGCACCTGTGCTAAGCGCGCACACACGCACACACACACACTCGCTAGACATGTACAACCCCACTAGCCATCTCTGTCTCCCGGGCAGCTTTCTTTAATTCCCATGTTAGCATTGTAACCGAGTCACCAAAGGCTGCAAAATACAAGAAAAGGCCCTCACCCTGTAGTGCAACAGTCATGAGAGCACAGCTGAGCAGAGAACAGTTCCCTGTGGCCGTGTGTTTACTGAAGAAATACATATGCCACATTTATTTCCATTTAAATTAACATTATGGAATGCTCATATTTCATCAGTCTGACAATGACTGTTGACCCTTATGATTCTGGATTTTGTTTTGGAAACACTTTTTTTGAAGGCTGTATGTATAAAGCATCATATATGTATTCGTAATGCACAATGTAATGCATTATATATAGTTTTCATATAAATACTTAACCAATACTTACGTTTAAATATTTATAACCACATTTATTATACATTATAATGCATGATTTCAAATTTGATAAAACAGTTTAATCACAAATGATCATGTAATTTAGGTGAAACGTTGAGTTTGATTAAAATTAACATGCATGTCTCCTTTTTGCACTTTAAATGCTTTAAGA
>JAZGTJ010009057.1:0-19973 GCA_036877575.1 Botia almorhae | reverse complement strand
ACAGGTGCAGTCCCATGGATTCTCCTGCAGGTCGATCTGAATAAACGCGGAGAGCTGATCCAACACGCCGCGCACGGGGAGCTGTGAAAAATGATTGTTTCTGAGATTAAGCCGTGTCAGCATGGTTCCTCCAAACACATTGTCGGGGAGGGATCTCAGCAGGTTATTATTAAGAAACAATAGCTGCAGATTGTGGAGCGAGTTGAATGTGAGGGGTAAAATCTCTTTAATAATGTTGTATTCCAGGTAGAGATACTGCAAGCTTTGCAGCCCGGCGAATAAAGACTGAGACAGACTTTCAATGTAGTTTCCATTCAGATAGAGCCTTCGTAAGCTTGTTAGGTTCTCAAACGCGCCGTCCTGGATGACTGCTATTCTGTTATTCCCCAGATGCAGCAGCTCAAGCGAGCTGTACTCGGTCAGATCTGTTCTGTATATAGTTTGTAAATAGTTACCGGTTAAATGCAGTTTCTTTGGATAAGACGGTTTGGGCTGAAGTTCGGAGATATTCTGAAGTTTGCGCTCCTGGCAGTTGATGTTTAATCCGCTCTCTGGATTTTGTGAGGTGCACACGCATATGCTCGGGCACGTCATTGGAACGGGCGACCGCGTCTGATACACCATGATAGGCCCGAACACGTGTTTATCTCTGCTGGACGTGACGCGCGGAGTGGGACGATATCTCATTTTCGGGGGGCGGGAAGCCTTTGGGGGTCTTGTCGGCGTGACCCGGGCCCGAAGGGTCGGCGATGGAGCCTGGTATTGCGAATCAGACGGCGGCTGCATTGCGCGGTGACCCGCGTCTCCAGGGTTCCGTCTAGGGCAAAGGTCTTGCTTTATCAACTGCGTGACGTCTTTACCGTGCAGCCTGAACGGCGTCTCGCAAACGATATCCCCCACGAAGACGGAAATTGTATCCAGCCAGGCTTTCAGGGGTATCAAATCACACGTGCAATTCCACGGGTTCTCCTCCAGCTGAATCTCCATTATTCCACCTATGTGCTCCAGAACACCAGCAAACGGCAGCGTCTTCAGTCGATTTCCTCTTAAATCCAAATGCGTCAACATGACAAAGCGGAATATGTTATTAGGTAGAGAGAGCAAAAGGTTGTCGTTGAGTATCAATACTTTGAGTTTATTCAGTTTGTTAAACGCACCCGCCTCTATTGCACTGATATAATTATAATCAGCCTGCAAATACTCCAGACTCTCCAAACCAGAGAAAGTGTCCTCTCGTATGATTTCCAGGTTATTATTATTAAGATGGAGACGCTTCAGGTTCTTTAACCCGTTGAACGCCCCTGTTTTAATGTCCTGCAAGCCATTATTACCCAAATGAAGAGACGTTACATTACCATAATTGAAGAATTCGTTCGGGCTGAGCTTGGTGAGAAAGTTTCCATTCAGAAAGAGTTGGCTGATTTTGTTTTGCGGAGGCTGGAACTGACTGACCGTGGTGAACCCCTTGTTTTCACAGTTGATATTTAACGCGTTCTCCTTCTCCTCGCACGAGCACCGGTTCTTGCAAATGTCTTTGGAAGTTTTGCGGCTGTCTGTCTTTGAAGGGAAACTGGTGACTGTTAAAACACTCAGTAGCAGAATGTTGTTCAGCATTTTTACATCAGTAATGCCGAAAGACCGAAAGCATTAATGTGCAAATCTCAACGCAGGCATGCACAAGCCCAAAAGAAAATGCTATATTTTTCAAAAGGCGCACAGAAGCGCACGGCTCTCCACGGACCCTCCTTAAATCCCAAGAGGCAAAATACAGAAGACATCCATCACCGAGCGCACTGTGACCGCTGCTGGACCAAGCGCATCGCCGTCCTTCACAGTGATGGTGGAATCCGGGGGTAATGACCAAGCATTCATGCAGCAGTTGGAAGCGCATCCGAGGCACCACAGTTCCAGGCAGCGCGACGCTAACTGAGTCACAGAGCTTAAACTGGTTTTCTCACCTGCGGTCGGAGGAATATTCACATTAAACCAACTTCACGCCTGTGATCCCGCATGGCGACAGTCAACTTGACGGTGCGTGATGCGTGGGATAACTGCGAGCAGGGCGAGCGAGGTTCAGAGTGAGGAGAGATGGTCTCTGCGCTTGCTCGCTCACTCCCACCAGGAATGTGTGTGTGCGCGCGCTGGGTGAGTGTGTGAGCTCTGCGTGGAATTCCGACGTCACCAGTCATGGGTAAATTTGAGTGTGTTTCCTATCCTAGAAAACATTTTCACAGTAAAAACATGATGACAATTTACAGACATACATGTTTCGGTATTTGAGTTGTTAGTATACTCTATTTTCTCTATATATATTTAGTTTAAAGATTGAATTTATCACATTTTTTACTTATATGTTATCCCTTCTTATGCTTTATAAATGATTCAAAACAACTATTAATTATCAATATATTATCAATTATATTAATAATAAACAGTACAATGGATTGCTGTACTTTTTTCTGTGCTTTGCTTAGGGTAATATGTAAAATGTGACGCCACTAGGAGGCGCAAGCAGCTCCCAAAATATATATATCGAAATACATTTCATTTCTGAACTATCAGTGCATGCATGTACCCAGTACCATTCTTAATCTTAATAACTTAAGACGACAAATAAAACAGCACTACCCGAACACAACAGTATCAAATCTGTGTCAGGTTTTATTATTTACTCAGTGCTGAATTCCTGACTCATGGTATTATTAAGAGACAGCTTAAGGTACAATCACGAAAAACACGTTCAGGCATAAGGTGAGCTGTCATCAACTTTTGATTTACATGCAAAACCATTTTTAATGACAATTATGATTGAGGCTGGACAAGAGGCTCAAGGCTGTATGGCCATTCTCAGTCAATATTGGAAATACTGTGCAAGCTTTGTTACGCTGGGCGGTAGTGTTTGTGGTAAAAAAACGAGCAGGAGATGGGAACTAAATATTAAACAATATTTAATAAATTAACAAAACAAAAGACAACACAAACACTAACCATTTAAAAAAAAGGGGTGATGACAAGTGCAAAACAGCAGCGTGATACTAAGACAATCCAGAAACAAGAAACACGAGTACATCAAAAATCCACATCCAAAGTCCAAGATCCAAAGTCCAAAACCAAAAAATGTACCAAGAGTAATATCCAATATAAACAAACCACAACAAACATCAACAATCACCAACAACTTAAACATACAAACAAGGAACTTAAATAGACAAACTAATCAAAGTGCAACAGGTGATGACGATTACAAAACAGGAAGTGAAGACAGTGAAAACCAAAGACAGACAATGCATTTCAAAATAAGAGTCCGGATTCCCAACATAGAATAGGAGTCCGGATTCCTAACATCTATCATGTCAGACCAGCTGTCAGGACCAGCACAAGAGCTGACATTTGAGATCTTTAGCATGATGTTTAACTGCATTCTCCTATTACTGCAAAAAGACACATATAAGTAACTCATGTGACTGATTTACCCAATAATTGTAAACACTGTGGGTCTCTAGCAATTTAAACGATTACTCTGTTTGTTTTAGTAATGTTGTAACATTACTGTATCAACACTCTAGCAACCACCTATCAATGCCTTAGCAACCACAGAGAACACCCTGCAGAACCACATATCAAAAAACCAAACCACCAGAACATCATACAAATGTGACGTGAGCTTACAGGTTCTGGACTAGCGTAACACATACTCCAGCATACCATTACACTGGGTGATGCTAGAATCATTAAATCATAACTCACATTATCTTTCATTCATCTATCATTGTGTCACAATTATTCCACTAATTAAGTGTCATCAATCAAGATATTTGAGGAGGTGAAGACATAGTCTTTTCACTTATGCTCCTAATCATCCATTAAAAGCTCATGATTAATAAGGTGGTCACAGAGGAGATCTGCTGTGAAGACCAGATCAGGTGGAGAACTTTCTCTAATATCTGTGAGAAGATTGCAGAGTCATTTTCAGTTACCTGAGACAGACGAGCTGCACCATCTGGACAGGAAATCTAAAACTTCACAGGTATATCTGAAACGTGTTTATTGTAAGCGTCAGATGCAGAATGACTCAGTTCACGTCATTAACATCTGTCTGCGTATCCTCTGCCGTTTGACACATGCCATGAAACGTCACACATATACAAAAGTGACGAATCAGTCAGACAGTTCTGTACATAAATGTGTTTGTCTCAAAAACAGCGTTTCAATATGAATTCATTAGCATTATAGTTTAACAGTTACTCATATAATGCAACCACCTGCCCACTTTGTGCTATTCGTAACATTGTTGTGACAGAGTGCCTTTTATTTTAAGCCGCATATAATTATCACTATACACTAACACGTTATGCAAGAGCCATGAAACAATATGTGCGTGCCAATAAATGCACGCTGTGCAAGTGGGTTATGTAAATACCGAACGATTCAAAGAAACTATTTAATAGGATAATATGATTATAAATAACGCCACACAGCCTTAAATTGAATCAAACCACATCAGATTCAGCTACAATCTCTCTCTCCTTCTCTCTCAGCAGATAAAGGGCATAACTCCACTGTCGTGGCTGGGCAGGACAGCTCATTCCTGACTCTCATGAACACATCACAGTCAAACAACTGCTCCTCAGTGAGAGATACTGATTCTCTCTCACGCTGAAACAATGCTGCTTTGACCTGTAACGTCTGACTCCCTCCAGTTGATGAATTGTGTCATCAGGATGTTCAGAAGTGCTGACCTCAACACAAGCTGCTCGCAGTGATTTCCTGCAGCTGTCAGAATACCGTGAGGGATGAACAAACACCTCTGATCTATCAGTTTCAGGGTCTCGATTATATGTTCCCCTGCTTGTTTTAGGACTGTAATATTGTACCTTCTTGTTCCGTCTCTGTCTGGGTCCCTGTGAAACTTCAGATTTTCTCATTAAACAGCGTGTGAAGAAAAAGATTTCATCTTCTTTGTTCCACTAAAGTTTTAAAAGTTTTAAAGAGAAAATAAAAAGGTAAAACTAGTGTGAACTTTTCTCTGCTGCTTTAATTGCTTTGATAAAACACTTTTTGTAGCACATTGAGAATGTTTAAGGAAGCCAAGAAATTCAGTACTTTAAATAAAAGGTAAAAGATTACCCCATTTTGCAGCCGATTTCCTTTGTAAATTCAATGTCATTTAAGCCTTGTGGATTAAAGCACATTTAATTTACATTAGACATATTTTTTTAAACCTCAAAATGTCCAGAAAACGACAAATATTGACAATATTGACATTAATATCACCTAAAGTATAATATAATAACGATACACATGGTGTGTATAATAATTCATACTAAAATATTACAAGTATTAAAAACTGCACTTATTTTCTTTATATTTCATCTGATTTCAATTCTCTTTCAGTTCTACTTTTCAAACTTTGTTTTGCATCTCAGTTTTTTTTGTAAAACCAGTAATTGAATTAGAATTGACAGGCTCAGTTCAGTTCAGTTCTGAATGGTGCACAGCTCTACTAACTACCAATCTCATTTAAATTCATGGACCAATAGAGTGAGAATCGCGGTACTTTGTATTAATTTTACATGCCCAGTTGTTCCAGTTAAACAGCTGGAGCTTGTGGTGGTCATGGATGAACTGTATGGATTAAGTGTCTGTGTGAGAAGGTTGTTTAGCAGATACAATATCCTGCTCAATTACATGGGCCACCAGATAGCAACGGCTTTATTCTCTAGAAAAACCTGTTTTTCTATCTCTGCTCGTTGACGTGCGCTGAAAAACTGCAAATAAAGGCTAGTGAGCTTCAACCTATTTTACAGAGCTCTGCTCCAGGCCATCCGAAATATTATGCAGATGAAATATTCGTTGTGTGAGGAACTCAAAAGCGTGTTAAAAACAAAGCTAAAGAAAACTGCACGCTTGTTAGCGCTGTGTCTTACGGAAGGTGAAATTACAGCACTAAGCAGTATATGGTGTACATCACTAATTGAGAAACAAGTAACAGCCCTATATAAACACATGAGTTCCTTTATAAGTGGCTGCTCATCTGCCCGGGTAATGGGAGAGAGAGATCACTGCCACTTTCATGGCTGTTTCCTCTTAAAATGCTAACTATTTCATCTCCTTAATCAGCCAATATCCCCTCTCAGCTTTTGTGGATGAACTAAGACTAAATCATGAGCTCAGCATTGCCTTCACAGCGCAGTGCAGCTTTATGAGCGACTCTCAGATCGGTAAATCTCGCAACTTTCTGCATCTTTGGGTAATTGATTGTTGCAGAGGGCTGAGTGCCATTTTTATTACCTATGAGATTGAAAGAGTGCTCTGAAACTAAAGACAAGTACTGGACTGCAAACAGCGTGATAAAATATCCTTCTGGACAAACAATTAACTACTCAGATGCACGGCGACCTGCATCTGATTCCCTATAAACACAAACATCTTGACTGAAGCTGAAATGACGATACAGCGCACACTGTGATTTCTGGAGGATTTCATTTCCTTTATATCCTTCATGTACACATTGGTGGCCAAAATAAGGAAAGTGGACCAGACTTAATGCTGAGAGTCAAAACTCTGATAGGTCAAGAGCAGAAGACTGGCACCATATCTAGGCCTCAGTAATTTAATTTGCCTTTAAAAACACTTGGTTAAGAACACAATTACATCTTAAAACCTGCCGTATTTCTTCCACTTAAGTGAAATTCAATTATATGGCTTCAATAAGTGATATAAGCTATAATTCTACAGCTATAATTCTACAAAGCTCTCTAATAAATCTCAATGCACTTATTATTTAAACAGTGAACCGGTTACAACTTACACTGTTTGGACCTCAGAAACAAATGGAATTGAATGTAATCATTCTTTATTTGATGCATGAAAACATCAGACAACTATTAACATATTTGTATAAGAGTCGCTCATAAAGCTGCACTCCGCTGTGAAGGCAATGCTGAGCTCATGATTTAGTCTTAGTTCATATGTTCTATGTGTCTAGTTCAGTGGTTATATTATTAACTATTAAGGAGGGCATATACAGTATTGGAATTATATAATCGCATGGTTATCAAATAATCGCATGGTTATCAAGTCAAATAATGGCATCAATATATCTGCAGTTGTTCCCAAATATATTCCTCCTATATTGAAAAACTGAACTTTCATTCCATATCTCATTTTTCATCTAGGAAATCATATTCACACTGGAGGTGTAAAAGGCATCAGGCCATAAGATCACTAGTGTGGTCATATTCTTCATTACAAATGAAAGACATAATTTATTCCAAGGTTTATCTGAAGGCCAGAGAAGTGAGTGAGAGATTGAAAATGAGAGATGTGCTCAAGGTCACACCTGATCCTGAGAAAAAGATCATATCTGGATTATTGACATCAGTCATCAGACACACACACACATACACACACACAAACAGACACACACAAACACAGAGACTGAAACACACACACACATACGGGCACATGCACACACACACACACACACACACACACACAGAGACTGAAACACACACACAGGCACATGCACACACGCACACACACTAGTTTAACCCTAACAGAAAACTTTCTGCTTTTTTACAATTTGACAAACTTGATTTATTGTATTTTATAGGGTATTTAGATATGAGGATGCCAAAAGGAGGTTTTGCTCAGATTTGTCAGGTTTTGCAGGCATTTGGTTTTGCGGACATTACAAATTTGTCCCCGATATATGGTTAAGTAAACCCCCCACCAAACACACACACACAACATGCTTGTATATATGTAGTTCTTGTATCTGCATGACTGCATCAGTACTCAGTCATTGGTCAGCCTTCTGAAGAGCAGAGAATTACAGGATAAAACGTCCTGCCTCTTTCCCCTTAGACAGGAACTAAACCTTAAGTTCACCCGCACTCTGTGCTCCACTGGGAGGGAAAATGGTGCTTCTACCAGCCGGGAGACTGTGGAGCGACTATGAAGAAATCGAAATTCCATTGCCAGCTGTGAGTGACAATTCCCTGCAGTTTGTAAACAAACCCTAAAACCATTACAGAGTCCCAGTGCAGCAGATATGTTAGAACTCACCAAACTTCACTTCTTTACAGCTTTGAGACTTCCTGCCCATGTTTCTCCTGGAATGTTGTAGAGATACAGCTTGAAATTTGTGCCTCTTTTGTGCATGGATCTAACATTTTAATCATTTTGCATTTAAATACTAATTACTGTAACATGAACACCGTAATTTAAAATGTTGTCATTCCCAAAGGTTGTTATGAATTCATTGATGCAATTAAACAAGCTGTTCATTTACAAAGTCAATATACTGCTGAGCCCATGACGAATTTCACATCATCATTACAATCATTACAAAAAGAGACTGACTGTATTTCACACCCTTATGTAAGTATTGACAATCATTATACACTTCACTTCATACATTGTGTCATTATCTCCGTCATACCTGTTGTGCACTGTCAGGTGAACTGTGTCTTTAACATCACAGCTCTGGTCCTGCAGTGAGCATTAATACAGTTAACAGGCACTGCAGCAGTGACTAGAGCCCCCAGCACATGTTGTTTTGTTGTACTTATAATAATGTAATCCTCTCGAAAGGTAGATGTCCTGGGTCTTGGAATATATTGATTTTCATCTCACAAAACTTGTACCCTAGTGCTCCTGTGCTAAAAACAAACCCAGTTCTGCCAGGAGACACTGAGAGCTTTGTTATGCGTGTCTCCTCCACCCGTGAGACTATGAAACTAATTCATTATACTGCAAACTGGTCGACCAAAGGCCTTTTTACAGTTATTGATATACTGTGCTGCTCATTAAAAAAAGGAAAAAAGCGAATGAAAGATTATTCTACACGGTCTGTGAAATCTTACTTGTAAATCTAAAACTCTTTAACAGATTTATGAAGGAATTGGAGGGCTTAGATCCTCGGTGTGTTACTTTAAGGTGTTTTTGTTGCTGTCTTTAGTTTCTCTGTTGAAGAAGGGATGCGATACAAGCTGGTAGTTTGATGCAGCAGGCTGGGACACTGTGGTTTGCTTTAATTGACCACAGTGGCACTAGAAAACTATTGCTACTCAAACTACGGCTTAAAACTCAATACCTGCTTCAGTCTCTATACTGATCTAACCACCCAGAGATTATAGATTCTTCCCTGTGGGTTACACAGGCAACGTTACCAATGAATAGCAAGTCCTAGGCTTAACTTCCTGAAACTCTTGACTTGTGCTTGAATTAAAACCAGTAAAAAAGGTCAAGATCAACAAACCTGCAAAGGTTAAGAGTTTTGCTCACAATTATTTTACACTGTGTTATGTGTATTGGTGCATGTCAGACGAATGTACTCTCATCACAACACTAAATTTACCATTTGCAGACAGACAGCTAGACAGACAGACATATAGAAAGGCAAACAGACAGACAGATTAACAGACAGGCAGCTAGACAGACATACAGACAGATAGCAGGGCAGACAGATGGACAGATAGACAGACACTGAGCATTGTTTCTGTTGTATGATGGTATGTTCCAGTTTAAACATTCAGAAATGTACATGTGCGCTTCATGCACAAATAGCTGTGAATGCCAATGAGATCACAGCAGTCACACAGATATATAGCAATGCTGCCACAGAAACTGCCTGTTTCCTTTATTCATTCAAACATCCTACAATCCACTGATAGAATCTCATAGACAGAACACATTTCCCTTTCAGATGAGCCAACACTTCTTCTATTGCCCAGGTAACAAAGGGGATAAAGAACTGTATCATTTATAGACTGAAGAGTCACACACAAACTGTCAGTTGAGGGATTTCAAGCCAGTAAAGAGAGAGAGAGAGAGAAAGACAGAGACAGAGACAGAGAGAGACAGAGAGAGAGAGAGAGAGCAAGACAGACAGAAGACAGAGAGAGAAAGAGAGAAAGAAAGAGTAAGAGAAAGAGAGGGAGACAGACAGAAGACAGAAAGACAGAGAAGGGCAGACAGAAGAGAGAGAGAAAGAGAGAGAGCAAGACAGACAGACAGAGACAGAGCGAGTGAGCAAAATAAAGAGGAAAAACAGACAGAGCGAGAGCGAGGAAGAAAGAGAGAGACAGAGAGTAAGAGAGAGCGAGAGAGAGACAGATTCTTGTTTCCAGCACAGCACAAGAGTGCAAGTGATTCAATCCATCAATCTGACAAGGTCTGTATTTCAGATTGTTCTCAGTACACAAGAGATCCAGTATAACAGTTGAATACAATTACAAGAAGGAACAGCCATTATTGCTCCAGAGAGAGAAAGGGCATTTGTAAGAGTATTTGTTCAAAATGTCGCTGCTTAATTTCGTCACATGATGGACAAATGAATGGGCACTTTCTTCATTTACTAAAATGATAGAATTATTGTCTTTATTTATTTATTTATTTTGTCACAGTCTAAAATGTAAACAAAACTTTACAACCAAACTGTACTTCCTCCTGCTTTACAGCCTGAGACACTAATCACAGCAGTACAGTAACATAAACAAGATTACAGTCTAAAGCTATACAATATACCAAATACGTCCTACACTGTTATTCAAAATGAGTCTAAATCACATTGTAAATATGAGACTCCAAACATAATCCACATCTGAAAAGAAACAGAAAGGTTATTCTGAAAAATAAAAGCTAAGAAATGATATAAACAAATGTTAAGGGTTAACTATTCAAGATCATCAATCAAATCTTCACTGTTTCACTCTTTCACTGGTTCTGATAAAGAACACAAGCATCTTTGAAACAGTTACAGATTATGATGGGATAACATGGATCATCAGCTTTTGCAGAGATTTTCATCTTTACACTCAAATTATTCTGCTGAAAGCTGGCTGAAACATTCTCACCAGCAGGTTCAGACGTTTGGACCCTACTGTACATACTGTAACAGTCTTTCAAACCCAGTTTGTGAGTTAGTGCAGGCAGGGAGAGTCCAAACTAATCTGGACCACGAGTGGGGGTGAATCTGTACCCGAGAACCCAGCTGTTGAAGCCAGACATATTCCACTGCTGTTTGATCTAGCTGACTAATCTAATATCCAGTATGAACTAAAGGTACTGAGTGTCTATGGAAAGGCAAGAAATCCGATTATATGGTAAGTGACTCCCCTGTGTCTTAATGGCTGTGGAACTTCCTGTCACTTTTCAAGAAACATGGAGCCATTTCAGCCCCCTTGGACCCACTATTGTTTCCTGCTGTCTAGAGAGAAATCCTCGGAGAGCAAGGCATCAAACAGACTTTGAACCAGCGCAGTTATTGAATCCACAGCCTGCTGATTCAATGCTCTGATGGGCAGATCTTATTTATGACTCTGATTTTTGGTAGTTTCATTACTTTTGCAATATATTTCAAAACAGGAAGTATGTCTCCTGAAGCAGACTTCAAATCATATCAAATCTCCATCCAAACACAACAAACCAAAACAACACGTGTGCATTTCATTCAAATCCGGGGAAAGTGAAGAAAAAGCTGCAACACGATGTGTCTAGGCTTATTTCTCTGGTGCTGTTGGACCATACAGGACACTGTGATGCCAAAGGGCACTCGGGCCTTCCTGCAGCGTTTCCTTGAGGTTCTGTGAGCTTTAATGGAACAAGTCAGTAGGATCAAGCCCCTGGAGTGATGACCTCTGATGCTGTGCATTAGACCGTGGTGTTGTCATAAGCTGATCTTCTGACATCCCACAGCTCCTGCACGCTGGCCTCTCTGTCCCCTCACACTGGAGGAGATGATCAGAGTCCCCGAGAGTTCACAGACACACAGAGAATGACTTTCCATGGGGTACAGTAAACAAATAGTTGTAGATCTTCTGTTGCTGTGATAAGTGCTTTGCTCCCATCTTTAGTGGCATGCTGGAGTGATATTATATAACCATTAATCTGATGTTTATTCATCTTTGCATTTATATGTACATAAGTGCATTTTTACCATTAAGTGAAGTGTACAATGTTATTCAGATTGTTATTCAGATTGTCAGACATTAAATCTTGCATATAATACATCTGCATTTTAAAGATAAAGCTGTTTCTGATGTTAAAATCTTTTCTTTTATCTTAGTTTAACCAATGGCGTGAGTACAGGGCGGGGCTGTTTGCGTACACATAATGAATGCTTGTGACTGGACAGTCTGANTGATGTTAAAATCTTTTCTTTTATCTTAGTTTAACCAATGGCGTGAGTTCAGGGCGGGGCTGTTTGCGTACACATAATGAATGCTTGTGACTGGACAGTCTAAATAATGATATGATTTAGCAGAGGTCATGACAGCATGTGGCCTACAAGAACATTGTCCACGCTCAGTTTAGGCTTGACATGAAAGATCAGGCAGAACCAGAAGAAACTTCCAACGTCCCCCTGATGCCCCCTGATGGAGCAACAAACAAGCATCTGTCAAACATTTCCACACTCACATTTGATTTGTTTCTTGGCTGCAGTGGGGGAAGTCATTCTAGCGGCCGCCTCGTTCTCTGCAGTGTGCACACAGATGGACGAGTTGATGGAATAATAACCATGTTTCTGGTTTATGAGGAGGTTTTGAAACACAAAATGCCACAAAATCACAGGCTCTATGCAGAGAAGCGCGAGAAGCTTTCGGTATTGTTGGCAGCATCATAATTTTCAGCTTTTTATTATCACTTATGTTGTTTTGATGTGGCAGCCAGGAGGCAGACCTTTGATGAAACCCCTTTGTTTTGATTTGATAAGATAGATTCCCACGAGAGGGACAAGAGAACACAGGAACTCAAAGAGCTGTTTGTGTGACTAAGAAGCAGAGAGATGCACACTGTTGTTTTCGTGCCTTCAGCTGTCAGTATGGCCACTCGTAGATGTGAGAGCAAAAAGACCAAAAAGAAAGAGAAAACACATCTGCCGTTTGTTTCATGAGAGGTTTTTGTCAACAAAGAGTGTGGTTTCATTCAAACAGTGTTTGACTCGCGGGTTTGTGGGGCCTGAAGACAGCAGAGTCGAGGGAAATTACAGCAATAGTTCATCCAAAAAAATAAAAAACCTGTCAATATTTATTCACCCCCCGTCAATTCAAACCCACATGCTGTTGTTTTCTTCTGTGGAGCACAAATGAGAAATTGATGATTTTTGAAGACTTTCTATTCAACGGTTTATAGAGACCAGATGGTGTTGAGATAAAAAACAAAAACAGAACACATAAAAGTGCTCTGACCAGATCACACAATTCTTACCCATCAGTTCAGCAGACAAATATTTAAATAAATAAGGAGAAAAATAGTGTCCCAAAAAATGTGTTGTGTGTGGAACTGCTTCTTACGCCACAGAATCTGGGTTACTGATTCAAAAATGTCACGTTATAACTAGCTGGATGTGAGAGAGTGAGGGTGAGCAAGAGAGAGAAAGAGAGAGAGCTGTGAGAAGTCCACTGAAGAAATCGATTACTTTGTTGCATTGTTGATTTTAATGGTTATTTAGGCAAAGTGATACGCCATATAAAGAAGTGCTAGGCCTGTATCAGTGCTTCTTTCAGCCAATAAGATTTCAGACGTTATTTATATGTTGTATATGTAGAGGACAGAGGATTGAAAACAAGAGAACATTAAACTATAGCTCACTCTTTTGGCAAAGTGTAGAATTGTGATGATTGCCAAACTTATACTTAGGCTAATCATATTTCATCCCATTATTTTGAAGCCAGTTTTACATTATTGTGCAGGCAATAAACGGACACACAGGTTCCAAAAGGCCCAATCAGCCAATCACAGCAATTCACATTCAGAAGTCACTGAAGTGAATGGCATTTTATTGGTCACTTTACTGGCAGCATGTGATTGCAGTGAAACAATCTGTCTTACACTTGATCCCAATATAATAGATGAAGTGAAATCTAGTGTCATGGCTGAGGTGTGTGTGTGTGTTCTGTGTTCAACAGTAAAGGACAATTTAGCTCTGTTCTCAACTCTCTTATCATTCTGCCCCCCACCCTCCTTCTCTAGCAGGGGATTTTTCAAAGTTTCCTGTGAAAAGGGCAAACTTAGTAATGAGACAGCAAGCATTTTAATATTTATGAAAGGATGGAGGAACAGCCTATTGGTAATGCCAACATAACTGAACTTTCAGTTTGAGTTCCTCTGCCCTCAATAGTCTTTGTGACTTTATTGGCTTGGGATCATTTTTTTGTCAGCAGTTACTGATAAAATGCTCATTTAGCATATCATCTTTTTTCTTTTTTTGCACGGTAGAGCAAAGACTGAACGCTGTTGTTTCGTCACGTATCTGAAATTTAGGCCGACTTGGCCTTGGGGTGGAAATATAAGAAACGACCTATTAAGCACATTTTTAGGAACTGACCGTTTGAAATCTCACCTCAAATGAGACGACACACATCAAAGACTAGTACAGACATAAACTCATCTGACCTGCAGCATTATGCATTTCAATGCATTTAAAATGCACAAACTAAACCTAAAAGACAACTTCAAAATATTCAAAGGATGGCAGCTAACCTCATGTGTCAATCATTAGTTTTGTTCCAGACCTGCCTACTGAAGCAGTACTCTAACCAACACAAAACCTCATAAGTCACTGCTTCACAACTCCTCATAGCAAATAGTGTTCTGTGTGAGAGACCTGACTTCAGCCACAGCTCAATACAGTTTAATGGTATCATGTTGCTAAGCTAATAGTGAGATGATAAGCATAAAACACACAGATATTGCCTTAAAAAATAAATGATTAATAAAAGCTTATTGATACCAATACGTACCTATAATAATTAAAAACTTTTAAGATTTGTATTTCACAATCACAATGCTGCTTGTGGAAATAATTTAACAGTAACTGTATGTAAGTATAATTAAAGTTTAATTAAAAATAATTAAATAATAATTAAACAATGCATAGCATATAGGCTAACTTTAGAAGCCTAGAACTGGTCTAGGCTGAGAACTGGTCTAGTCTACATTGAGCAGGAGGATGGCTGTGTGATGCCATTAACTCTGTTCTCTCTTTCTCCAGTAAAACTGTAAAGCTGCTTTGAAACAATGACATTTTGTAAAAAGCGCTATATAAATAAAGTTGACTTGACTTGACTAAAACTACCAAAACTGAGAATGTACTGGGTCAGTCTCTTACTTTACCCACAACGCAATGCAAATTAGACTTGATACACAGAGTTTCACAGTGTTAAGACTGTAGTCATATTCATTCAGTCAGTTCTTCTCTGTGAAGGACACTACAGGTGATGCTGGCAAAAACAAGGTCTCTCAGGATGGAACATGTTTACCTTTTCCAGCAGTCTGGAGAACACCTATGATGCCCTATGCTGCCAGCTGGATTTTAGAGCAGAGCAAACTTATAATTATATTAACACATTTTGCAAACAATAAATGAATGATGCATTTCCCCTGTTTTACCTGGAGATGAGTTACGCTTTATTCACTAAAATAATTCAAGCATTTCTAATCTGCTCGGATGAACAAACTAATTTGATGAATGTCTACTGTCAAAATTTGTCAACAGTGATGTTTATACACTGTGGTGGTTCATTTCGCCCACATATTTGTGCTGCCCGTGTCCAGCTGTGCTGCATACATTTGAACGAGCAGAAATATTCAACAAATATTCACGCTTTTAAAACACATTACGCTTGCGATTCTGCTACCTCCAGCACTGGCTGAAAATCTCAGTGTCCTCAGTCTGGGGCATTGCTGTACGCTGTTTGTCGAGGCTGCAACGCTGTTTAAGCAAAGCTGTTATTTCTGAGCACGTTTTAGGACTTGTATCAAAAAACAGGCATAACGCTGAAGGCCATGCTTGAATACAATACAACAGTGCTTCTGAAAAAATCTGCTTTGATTTGAATTTAAAAGTTGGTGTGCTGAATAAAAACAAAGTTTAAAGAAAGCTATGAGTGCAGTGGTTTAGCAATCAGTTCTAGCATTCAGCACCTGATATGTATATTCATTTTGTAAGCATGTTTTCCCTCTTTAAACATATTCTTTATCAACACTTACGTTATAAACTGTTAAGTAGGACATTTCTAAATGTCTCTCCTTTGCATACATGAATTCCCTTTTGCGGCTGTCTCTCCAAATAATTGGAGTATAACTTCTTTTTAAAATTTGATAATAGGCCTATTTTTGTGTTAAATAAGCTTTCATACGTTAGGTAATTGGAAGAATGAATTATTTCGGTGTAGTGAATTTATTATTTAATTAATTAATTTACAGTATTCTAAAGTCCTCTTATCTGTTTAGCAAGACTCTCTTTTCAACTCTTGGTTTTTCTGTCATATGTTAGACAGATGTTAATTAAGTTATTCATTACCGCTGCTGTGGAGCAGGAGTGCAGCTGTAGGTTTTGTTCTGCATGTCAGTTCTTCTTGTTTCCATATCTAGTTCATTTCTTAATATTAATTTTATTAGTCGTGCTTGTTGGCTACGACCCAGCGGTTAATTTCCACATATTAAGAGACAATATTGATTTCATCCTCTCGCCTGCCTGACTCTTATTATGATCTCATCAGTGGCTGTGGGTATCCGAGCATCACTGTGACTACAGTAGTGTTAGGAATTTAAACGAACCCATAACCCTATGTGTTAAGCACTGGTTCTTGTCCCGCACCATTTGGCTGCAGACATCAATGATATCTCCAGTCTTCCAGTACAATTTGTGTCTTGTCGATGATTAAACTGGTGGAAAAAATCCCACAGATTACACAACATATATCTGAAGACCAGAATACCACCAGAGACCTCAGCTGCAGTCACCGAAAAGCAACACTCAAACATTTGTCTGAAAATGTAAAAATCTATTCATCAGTGTAATGAATTTAAAAATAAAGTCCTATTAAAGCATCATCATAGCAAATGTCAGTTACCAACCGCGTGCCAGGAAACTTTGCTTTTAAACTTTCAGGTAACTCGTGGTGTTTGGATGGATGTTTTGATTGTGTTGACAGGGAAAGCTGTTAGTTTGACGTGTGGGTAATGAATACACAGATAATTAAAATTCGTCTGGGCAAAATAATGAAGTTGATTCATCTTGTCTTGTTTGATTAATCTTTAAGAGAGAATAAAAACTGACAGGATTCTGACAACTCTCCCTTCTTAAAGTTGGTTTACGGTATATTTTTTATAAGACAGCTGATTTATTGACTGTATTAACTGACACACAACTGACCTTCACAAACCTGATTAATAGCCATGAAAGAATTCATATTTCATAAATCAGAAGCATGAGGCTTCTCTGGATTCAAAAGTTACAATGCTCTTACATTAACTGCACGTATTTAACCCATAAACAGCCATTGTTACAGTATGTGTTTGAATTTTTCTTTGTACAGCACGTTTAAAGGGCTGTTTTAGCCTTAAGTTGGAGCAGTGATAAATGAAGTTTTGATGACACAGCAGCATGTGTCAGTGGTGGCGACTGTCACCCTGTTCTACTGCCCAGCGGCAGTCGAAACGCTGGAGCCTGGAATGACATGAAAGGGCACAGATAGCTCTCCTGACTCCTGCTCTTTATGTGTAAGGTCATGTCTAGCTCATATCTCATGACAGAACTTCATTTAACACGGGCCATGACCCAGCACTGAAATCCACTCATTAAGAGACAATATTGATTTCATTCTTTTTTCTCCACTGCTTGACTCACAACTCACCAATGTGATCTCATTAGATTTTATATGTACAGTGTGGTGCATGATTTACCATTAATGTAATGATTGCTTAAAACAAATGTTTTTAAAGAATTATATAAAATATTGCATTTGTGTCATTTATACAGTAGATTGATTTTTATGTACTTCATTAACAAAATTAATCAAATACGTTTCGTGTCCATCGCATCTATTTAATGCATTGTAACGGTTTTATTCTGTTTTGTGTGATTGTATTTATTATTTTCTAATGTTTAAAAACAGGTCGGAAAGTAATATTGCACATACTCACAAACTTAATTAATGTAATACACTACAATATTGACAAGGTTTACTTGTATTTAATACTTGATGAACTTTGATTATAATTAAATTCAGCTGTAGAAAAAATATCAAAAAGATCTTTCTCCAGCCGGGTTCCATCATTTACTGTTGAATGAGAGCCCAGAATTGAACGTGTGTGAATAAGCGTAATCTATACAATCTTAACATATAAAAAAATGTATAGGGATACTTTACATATACCCGCAAATATGAATGAACCATTTAAAATACACTGAGGGATCTTTTCTAAAGCATAGAGTTTACTAAGTCATTTGATTGTAATTAATTTTTAATCCACACAGATTCTATAGAACCCAAAGATCAATTCTCAGAGACAAAGTAAACTGGAGTTCTGGATAACTTCTGTGGATTACATTCATTGTGTTGTGTTGTGTTGTCATTTATGAAGTTGAGCTTTAGTGTTGCTCTGAATGTTTTGCAGTACAAACAAATCATTTCTTATAAATGAAGCAGCTTATGTTTTACCGTAAGATTCAGTAGTAGTGTAGTGCTGATTGTTTTGTATAGCATGTACTGAATTAGGCTGTTGGTGACCTCTGTGAATTATCATGCATGAAAAGAACAGCTTTGACATTCTGATACTAGCTGCTTGTTTTCCATACGAGTTTGGAGCGACATGTGAGTAGATGACAGAATGTTCAGTTCATATTAAACAGATTGAAAAGGTTGTTGTGATTGGACTGAATCTGGACACATGAATAGGTCAGTTCTGAGTTACGAGCTTTATAATGTATTCTTACCTCTGCCCTGTATCACAGCTCTTCTAGAACAACAATAAACGCAACACACAACATTTGCATATACTGTTGTGACTGATGTCAGACATTGACCCCAAATAATGGCAACTTTTAATGCAACACTGATATTAGAGATCTGCCACCGGCTGCCTGAGACAGAACGACATATACAGATAACAATTCACTCTTTTTCCTCCTGTTTTGATGGTCTGCAGTAAATAGCTGTAATATATATATGTATACATATATTTATGCGCTGTATATAAGCCATATTATAGACATTTCTAAAAAAATAAATTTATTATAAAAAAATCTTAAACTAAAAAAACATAAAAAATACTCCTAAAATTATAAACAGTTGCTTTTGACTATCATTTCTTTTTTAGGTGAACTGCTTCCTACAAATGTTCCTCTTTTTTAATCTAATCCACTTATTTGCATGATAAAAACAAATGTAATTGAAAAACTTCAAAGAATCCATTGTGGATGTAATTATGTAAATGCGAGGGGAATATTTAAATGAGGCCTAAATGTGGATGTACAGAATGACTGTCAAAAAATGTCTTAATTAACCCCTTAGACAGATAAATGCCAGAAAACAGTTCATGTTCTGAACCCGGACCTCAGATCTCTGCTGTTTATCCAGAAATGGTTGCTCAACTTATGACGAAACACACAGTAAAGTAAGTTCAGGCTTCACTGAAACTCTTTTGAATACCCAGCAGGTTGTGAAGCTAAACAGGCTTTGAGAACCGTGTGCTACGTAGATGCTCGTCTTGAAATCTACTGATGTCGTAAAATCTTTGAACTTCCATTCCCCTCAACTGTTTCTTCTAATGAGTGTTCAGCAGCCAAAGTTGAGCGATAAACGCATCCAAACGTATGTGACCCACATTCTGCTGGAAAACCACTAATAACTCAAAAGATGATCATTTAGAAGGCTGTTTCATTATTTATAATTAGTGGTTGCTGGTGAGGAAGCACTTGAACTGACTGCATTTGGAATATTTTGACTATAAGGAGGGCATGCTGGTTTCTAAAGTCCAAAACTATAAAAAAAAACATCATCATCACAAACCACCATCACCATCATCATCACCACATCCACCATCATCATCACCACATCCACTATCATCATTATGATCACATTTACCATCATCACCACATCCACCATCATCATCATCACAAACCACCATCATCATCACCACATCCACTATCATCATTATGATCACATTTACCATCATCA